>VWPV01017534.1:0-40484 GCA_013389885.1 Geococcyx californianus | reverse complement strand
TGGAATGCTCTGCCTAGGGAGGTGGTGGAGTCACCATCCCTGGAGGTGTTCAAAGAGAATTTGGATGAGGCACTTAGTGACATGGTGTAACTGACAAGTAGGAGTAGGTGTAGTTAGTAGGTGTAGGTGTTGGGCCATAGGTTGGACGCGATGATCTCAAAGGTCTCTTCCAACCTTACAATACTGTGATACTTTGATACTGTGATACATGGATTGCGTATTTATTTCAGTAAAGACAAACAATATAACCACAACAAGAAAACATTTGTTTCTGTTAGATGTAAACTACTACACTGATTTTTCATCTGGTTTTCATAAAAAAGAACTAGCATGTATCTCAGGTTTACTAGTCTAGAAAAGAAAAAAATCAGTCGGTATGCTAATGCAGAACTGAAAAAAAATATGATCTTATATACGTATATATGAAATTATGATCTTATATAACCACTAAAAAACATGAGAGAGAAAGCACTAAAAAACGTAACTGTCTTCAAAATTGTGAACCCTTTCTTTATATGTTTGTTTCCATAATTTCATATATGCCATGTTATGCTTCATTTTATCGTTAACAATGTTTAATGGATTGTTAGGATTCATAGTCATATGACTCTCCTGTAGCTTCTTTTAAAAAGAAACAAAAACATAACTGTTAAAAACCAAGGCTGTCAGAAAGAACAGGTTGTCTTCTTTTAGTTAAGCCTTCTCTAGCACATGAAGACCACTGAGTAGAGCTTGTATATACTTGTATATACTTGGATGTTAGACTATCTTTTTAGATATTCTAGCTGCCCTTATTCCATGCGTGGGATGAGGAAACAGGTATTGGGAAGAGGCTGGCTGAGGAGCTGTCTCCTCTCTGCGTTCAGGTTGTGAGCAGGCCTTGGGAGGCAACTGTTTCCTCTTAATTACAGACTTCCTTGGGATATTTGACAACCTCAGGTCTTAAGGATGGGTGGATAATCAAAATAGACCTGGTACTCCTATCAATCATGTCAAAGACAAAGAATGTCCCTGCTTTGGGCAACTGAGGATCAGCAGTAAAATAGCCATGAACCTGCTGTCTATTTTACCAATGTTTGAGTTAGTTACTAGCAGAGGTGGGAATTTACAGAGGTCACGAGCCCAAATCCACTCTTTAGTCTGGATTACCTTTTCTGCTGTGTTTCAGCTACACTCTCGTTCTCTCCATTTTGGGACAGGACAACAACTGACCCCCCAGCCTGACTCCAGACCTTTATTCTTTTTAAGGAACCTTGCCCTGTTCAACTGGCTGGCCTGCACAGAAACAAGTGCTTTTCAGCAAGCACATTTTGGGCAAATCACGGATGCTTGGCTTTTAAAAGTCCTCAACTATCTCTTTGTACTGCACGAATGAGATGGAAGTCTGCTGGAATATATACAGTGATGTCACTTAGTCAAGGCATTATAACAAGTCTGGGATTCATAGTTTCCTCATATGTCTGGCACCCGGAATGACTAATGTAACCATAGTGCCTATTGCTTCTGTAAGCCCTGTCTTGAATGGTTATGAGATTTGTTCATAGTGCAGCAGATTAAATAATTCTGTAATTTCCTTCATGGAGGTTAACAGTGCACTGAAAATTTATATAAATCCTTTAGTTCTAAATCTAACCAAATCATTAGGCTAAGCAAAACATCACACTGGCCAGAATATTATCAATATTTGTATAATAAAATTATTTGGGTAAAGCTTCATACTCAGCACACAGAATATTCTTTAGGGAGGAACTTTCTGTCTTTTACTAAAAATCTCATCTGAGTAAGCAGTATTTGACAGCAAGCTAATAATATTAAGAATAAAGAAATTACTGATACATAATATTTAATCAAGATTTCAGTTTATATATTCTGTTACAGAAATAATAACAAATAGATTAACTATTATTTTACATTTATATTCTCTTTGTCCACTTAGAAGACAGACTAGAATTTTCTCACAGAATCACTGGAAGAAAACATATTCAGGCAAATCTGAAGAATTTTGAAGTTCATTTTTAATTACTTTAACTGTTTGATTAAGAAAAAAGAAACAAACAAAAAGATTCCATTTAAAACAGAAATATTCCAGTTTTAAATTTCCAAATTATTTATTAAGAAAATGTATAGGAAAAAAAAGGAATACAACAGTGAAAGAGTAAATGTTTTCATGGTCTTTAAAGTAGTCCTAAACTGAAAAATATAGCAACCATAAAGATATCCATAAAGATGTATATATGGATATGTACATAAATACATGTATATGTAAATTCAATTCATGATCAGGGTGTGTATGTTCAACAGCCTAAAAGGTCTGAGAAACTTCATTTAACATATTCATATGTTATTTTTATTGTTATATATAATATAAACTCTGTGGCTATAAGTTTAAAGTTTGATATTTCATACTAAATTTTACCCCCTGACACATCATACTGAACTGTATCCTTAGAGGTCACTGTTGTTCTAGATGAACCCACATACTGACAGAATTACTGGGCAGCAAAAACTTGACCCTTAGAAGCAGAATGTACAGAAATAATTTCTAGATAATTGGGCACAGTGGTAGCTCTGCTACATAAAATCCCACTTACAGTGCATGCTGTTTCCAAATTACTTGAATATTCTTAAGATTTTGATAAAGATTTATATTTGTATAGGTAATTAAAGGAATTAAATTCATAGGAAACAACCACCTTTGGAAAAAACAGATTTCATTAAAGGAAATTCTTATTATCCATATACCTACACTTAAATTTTAGAAATGAGGTAACAAAAAATGTCTTCTTGGTGTTCACAGTTGAAAATACTAGAGATTTTCTTATTCTAATGACAATTCTTTTCTATATCATGTTCAAATTTGAACAAGATCAATTTTTTTACCTTTTCTCTGTACCTTTCTTTTTTCCCCCCTTTTTGATATTCTCATTCCACAATAACCTGGATCATCCTGCTTTTCACATAGTATTCCTTCTTTCCACCACCATACCTGGTATTTCTGGTCATCCTCATGTCTCTACCTTGCTAATTCTGCCTTGTCAAGGGGTTAATGGATCAGTCACACTGGGTAACAGCTTACTTTGGTCTGTGCCTGTGAAGATTCTGGATCAGGATCGTGTACAGTTGTTGATTCCTGAGCAGTGAGATTCTTATTGTGCATCACTCAATTTTTATATTTTTTTCTTGTTGCTGTTGTTGGTTTTTCTCTTCCTCTGTGGCTCTGTTAAACTGATTTTATCCCAACCAACAAGTTTTACTTTTTATTTTCGACTTACCTCTTTGCCCCACCAGAAGGCAAAAGGGCCAGTGAGCAGTCACCATGGTTCTTTATTTGCTGGCTGAGACTAAATCAAACAGCCATGTGGCTCTTTGTTACCTGCTTGAGGGCTAAACCATGACACACCCCATTTTCAAGATTTTACAGCTGAAAATATCATATTTTGATTGGGAAATGCACTTGGCAGTGACCAGTCCAAAAATTCATTGCTCTTTTTTGAGCCCTTATCATCACCCTGACATTTCAGAAAGGACCATCTGCCTTACTGAGTGTTTTGCCCAGATATATGTCATTAAATTCACAAAATTAGTGCTTGTTTGATCACTGATAACTTTAGTAGAGAGTGGGGAAATACCATGAAACCAAAGAATGCTTTCTAGTAAATCACATCTTTGCTATTCTGGTACTTTTATCTTCTTATCCTCTTGAGGAGAACGGATTATGACTGTATTACCAAAGTCTATGATAATTTTGCAGTATTTTTGGAATGTTCAAACACAGAGTTTTACCTACCCACTGGGAGTGCTGGCTAATGAACTTGTAGAAATTTCTTGAGGTCACTATAGACTTCCTAGTATATGTACATGTAGTAGTAGAAGGATGAGTAGTGCATGCTATGTGTGCTTCACAGACTAATGACATATGTTAACTGAGCACTTGCTAAAAATTACTGAAAAGTCATAGAGCGAATTGCTGAAATTTAACTTTCTTAGCTTTTAAAGGAAATGCAGACAATTCCTCTTATTTCTTGTTAATAGCCTGTAAGAACACCTTGAGTGAGGAAATGGTTTTTCAAGAGGATTAGCATTTAAAGAGTCTTTACTGATAATCTGAAGCTAACAAAGAAGTGCAAGTCATATATTACCCTCTAAAAGTCTTGTTGCTGTTTGCTATTTTTAAACTAATGTTTTGATAATCAAGAAGATAAAGTCTGTTTTGATTTAAAGACCATAGTCTTTTTATTGTGTCAGTCAACTGCATTAAGATAATTTTGTTTTCAATTATCGTCTTTCATTGAGCACCATTATCACCCATCAGTCCCCTAACAAATATCACATCGTACATCTTCCCAGGCAAGTACTGTAATTACTCAATAACTGCAATATTGATTCTGGAGAACTAAGTCTTACTGACTGGCATACCAACTTGCTTACTAACTCAGAATTACAACAGTAAAATAGAGTTGGTTTTAATGTAGTTCCAAGCAAGAAGTCAGATTTCTTGAGTCAGATTTTAAATCACATGTGAACTGAAAGCCTCCAGCTCTGTAAAGATTTGCCAGGGTCCTGCAGAGCTTAAAGTAAGAAAAGACATATCATAGGTTGTACAGCTCCTTTTAAAAACACATCTGCAATGTATTATCAAGATGTCATATTGCAAAACATACAATGAAGAGGAATTCTGGAGTAAAACATCACATAGCCATGGTCAGTACATAGGCAATGCTTTCACCTTGTCATTTACAAAGCTGTTTTGCCTCAGAATTTTCTCCTCTTTGTAATACTTCCAATGGCAAACAAACAGCACAAACCAGATCATTGAAATGCAAATCAATTTATTTAGCACTTATACACGGTAGAACATAGAATCCATCTTTGAAAAGTCTGGCTGAGTTCATAGAGTTCTACCAAATATTCTCAAGTAAATTAAAAGACCATCACCGAAAAGATGTCTATGGATTTGGCACAGAGGATTTACCGCAAAAGAGGAACTGGAATGTACCCCAGATGCAGACTTAGAAACTGCAACTGTCTCCAGCAAATCCATGACAGACGGCGTTTAATGCATGACAGAGCATGTTTAATACCTGTCCCACGCAATTTAGAAGCTGCTTTTACTGGATGGGTTGGTTTCTGATTTTTGTTTTCCTGAATGGACCATTAAAGAGTTGACTGCTAAAATAGCACAGTACAAGTTTTGTGTGCAGAAACAATGTGTAGAATAAGAACAACAAAGTGGGACCTACTGGAAGTAGCTTCTTTTAAAAAACTGATGGCCGCTATCCTACAATCAATCTCTGTATACAGGGTGGCAGAAAGATTTCATTTTGTAGGAAAGACTTAGCAGTCATTGATCTGCTGATCACTCTGTCAAATGTCTTGTTGGTTCTGTTTAAGATTCTTAATTTTTTCTTTTATTTTGTGCTTCTTCTTAGCTCCCTTATAAACAGCTCCTCCTCACAAATTTTCATTTGCAATCAATACACATTTAGAACAGATTACTCTCCAAACTATTTGGTCTATCCCTTGCTGCCATTGGAGTATTTTTAAGCCAATGGCAGTGTATTTAGAATGACTATAGCAGCTCAGAATCAGAAAGGATAGGAAGCGAATGGACTGGCAAATGCACATCGAAGTGATCAAGTCAGTATTACAAGCTCAGTCATAACCTTTGTGTAGTGTTTTTGTTTTCTATCTGTATCACTGTGCCAGTACAAAACTAACGCAGCACTGACAAAATCAACCTTGAGACACACTCATGCTTTGGGTGATTTTACATTTGTGAACTGTCATAAAGGACCCATGACTCTGCTGCCTACCAGAAATACATTGTAGTGCCACTGTGACTTGATGAGAGATGGGCACCAGTTTGGCCACAGCTATATGATGACTGAGACCTCTTTCTGAGTGGATATAGCTTATTGAAACTTGGTAGGGATATCCTTATTTTATTTTGTATTTTTCTTCCCAGCGTTCATTACATCTTATTTAGAAACAAGGAAAAAAGAATTGACTGGTACTCTCCCTCTTACTTAACTTGTTTGGATCCTATTGTTGTATACTGTTGTATAACTGTGTACTCTGCAGACTTTGCTCCTTCTCTAAGTCGTGAACAAGTGCATGAAATAACTTTAGGCCTAATGTAGAGTCTTGGAAAATTTTAGTATTCTATGGTTTTGATGAAAATGGTAATTTTTCCATCTCTATATTTTCAATACTTTTAACTTTTCTTCGATTGAGAAGAGTTGGACTTCATTAGTTTTGTAGGGTAGGCAAAAGGTTTAAGGTAGTTACAGAGAGTTATACAGAAAACTATTTAAAGCCTGATTCTATAAACGTGAAAACATCTTATGCACCTCTAATAATATCAAAATTAAAATAAAAAAATTAAAAAAGCGACATAATGCAAATACATGTCATCCTTAACGACAATTTTTAGAAGAAAAGAAGATCTTGCAAGTAGTCAATAGTCACACCCCCAGTGTTTCCAATTGCATCATGGAAATTACCTGATGTTTTCTAATGCTGTTTTTACCGTGTCACATAGTTAGAAAGAAGCTAATTTCTCTGGCTGGAAAAAAGTTACCTTCATGAAAAATCAGATTCAACTTCAGCTCTGGAGAGCACTGGAAAAGATTATAGAACGTTTAAAGTAATAGTATCAATAGTATATCAATAATTTATAATAGCTGAAACTAGAGGACAAAAGCTGAATTTTCTATTGGTTTTAAAAGAAAGGTTTTCCATACAAGGAAGTTGTCTTCATAGGACAGCTACCACTAAGGAATCTCTACGCTGCAGGAAACTACACAAGCAGACTGACACTAGCTATTTGATTTGCATTCAGATGATCAGTATAGGAGGATTACAGAGAGGCACATAAGAAGCAGAGTAGAAGCAGATTAATTTCTATGTCAGCTCTTATACTCTGCGCCCAGCAAGTTCCACACTGGAGAAGAGATGAGTGACAGAGATCATGCCTGGAGTACAGATTTGGAGCAGCATGAGCCCAGATTTGTTCACAGGCTTGTTTGCTACACAATGGCAATTAGAAACTCCTACATTTCAGAATACTCCATCTTGGGATATTGACAAGCTCTGTTCTAGAAAAGTCAGAACTCCCTCTGCTATCAGTGTGAACTCAATGGTGAGTCATAGCCAAAAAGCAAGAGGGAAAGTAATTCCTTACTACCTCCTAGCATTAATTACCACTTCCCAGCTGAGTCTGAGCTAGACGGATCTTCCTTTTCTGTCCTGGAAAGCAGCAGCTATCAGCTCCGTCTCCGAGCTGAGACCAGTATCTCTCCATGGGGCTATGTGGATACAAGGAACTGAAGACTAATCTTAGGTTTTGTCTTTACTCTTAGCTGAGAAAATGCAGTTAAGGGTACATTTCCCAAAGTAGAATGGAAGTTCATTAAGTGAATTCTCTCTCCAGTGCTTAGCTTGAAATAGTGAACAGACTAGAGCTTTTCTCCTCTTCAAAACCAAAGGAAAGAGATGAACTTTTCACTTACAACCAGGAAGAGGTACTGCTAGTTTCTGCTTTTTAATAAGAGCAACAGCATGATTTCTGTGCTGTGTTCTGCTCCACCAGTGCCTGAAGTGAAAGTCATGTGTTCAGTAGCAAGCTGCTCGGGTATGAAGTGGCCTCTTGGCTTGTATGTATTAGTTCCTCCAACATTCTGCCCCAAACAGCAGCTAAAAAAAATGTTATATGAGATCAGAAGGTACTCTGAGCAATGATTATCAGTAGTACCGCAAAAGTCAGGTCTCATGCTTGCTTTTATACCAAGGAGATGAATACCTAAGTATACTCTAATTTGGACAAAGTAGCAGCAGACTCAAATGACCCAGTCCCAAGGCTCTATTGTTTAATATGGATGTAGGCAGAGAAATAAACCCAGCATTATTCAGGATCAAGTCTGTTAAATCTTTTGCTGTTTCTTCACTTCAATTATTTTTCGATTCTTGGTTGCTCTTCTTACATTCAGTGCATAACGAGACAGTGTGTGATAGTGTGCAACTTTTCAGAGGGTTAACATACTGCCACTTTTGAGGTAAATTATTTAATTTGCATATTATCAGCAAATCAATAAGAATTATTGTTCCAGTTGAATTTCTGCTTGACCTCTGAGGCCAGTCTAGCTCCTAGTAGCAGCTGAGCTTTTCTTCATGGCAAAAGCTAAACAAGGTGGCACTGATCAAAAATGATTATCATGAAGTTTGCAGCAGCCGGTGAAGTCTGACTCCCAGTAGCCTGAACTCAAGAAATCCTGAAACATGTTGCAGCTACCAGTCAGGCTTTAGCTCACAAGTTCCACTGAGTGCAAAACTCATCAAGATGAAGTTGTCCTCTTCTCTCACAAGTGAAACATCTCTCGAGCTCAGGAGAAGCTTCAACACCAGTAAGAGCTGGAACCCTTTCCTGTCATAGACAATGGCTTCTAGCTCCCACTGCATTCTAGCTCAGCAGGAGCTGGGAGAAAAGCAAAATACTTCCAATCAGCCTGTGAGTGAATGACTCTTCTCAGCTACTGCTGAGGTGAGAATTTTATAAACATTATTACTTTTCCCTGCCGTTCAGGAAATATTAGAATTCTATAGTGTGCTGATAGTTCATGCAAACTCCTGCTGAAAGTAAAATAAATCTTTCAAACTGATTCAAAAATCTGTGTGTGATGTCATACACCTGGGTTTAATCATGTTGTGCTTTTTTTTTTCATCTAAGGGAACCACTTTATAAGAGAAAGTGACAACATTTGAAGTTATAAACATCAGAAGCACCTTTCAACTGCTGGGTAAAATTTCATATAAGAAGAGAGTTGTCTTTCTAATGTTCCAGCTGAAGTTTACAAAAAAATTCTAAGTTGAAGGATTGTTTTCCATTTAATAGGGTTTAAATTCAGACTAAGGGCATCAGATAGGCTACTGTGGGAATAGAATAAGAATGTAAACATTTCAATATATAGTAGGACAGAGAATTAATCTGGTGCCATATCAAATGATTCTGTTTCTGTTAATTCTAGCAGTTTGTATTTTACCTTTTCATTTTACTCATTCACATATGATTTCATTCCTTTTTTGGAAACGGTTTCCAGGGTATTTTTTGTTTGTTTTAATTTCTGCATTCATTTACTGGCTGTGAATGTTTGTTTTGGCTGTCTGCCTCTTTCCTGCCTAGGGGAGTGTGTCTTGGTGGCTAACAGTAGGTGCTGAGTCCTGAAGTGTCGATTCAGAGCAATGGAGACAGGTGGGCCATCAGCAGGAGTAGTAAAGTGATATGCCACTGCAAATATGAAACTATGACAGCCCACAGAAACAATCTATTTTTTTCTTTCAAACTTCAGACATGACTGATCCTGAACTACAAAAGCCAGATCCACATAGGAAGAAATCAATTTCTTATTTTAAGAATTTTTCCTTCATTGTGAAATGTAGGTATCTATGCAGCAACAGTTTAAAAGTAAGAGAACATAGCAGGTCTCAACACATGAATATTCAAATGGCTGCATTTGGAGAACAGCTTTTCCCCTCCTCCCCTCTTCCCCCTACTTGGAGACAACTGCAAATGAAGTAATGTTTCCTTTGAGTAAACAGGCAGGGACCTAACATATTTTAGATGATCCCCTAGATGGAAAGAACAAACAAACACATTATTGTTATTATTAGTAATATTGCTAATATTATGTTATTATTTGTTTTTGTCGGTTTTGAAGTCCAGAGTCATTGTAAATGAGCTTCCTTGTCTTCTTCTTCCTTTCTCCTAATACTCACACAACCACGTGTATATTACTTAATTGTCACCAATGCTGAAGAAGGTAAAATCAAACACCTCCAGCCTGCTGGCAAAAAGAGTTGTCTTTTTTCTTTAATGGAACAATTAAAGACATTTTTAATATATCTGATACCTTTGAGAATACCAGACTGACTGATCTTAGAACATGTCCATATTTGGGACAATATGATTTTAATGAATGAATGGAATGTCTTGGCTTTCAAAATGTTAATAAACCATTGGAATGCTGGTGAAAGGAAGATGGAGGGGTTGTTTCAAGTTTGGTTACTAAAAGCAGGGAAAGATTGTTCTTTCACACTCAAAAACCATTCACTTACTCATTAAATATTTGCTTGCTAAGGGAATAAGGCAACAGCTTTTGCTGGTCACCAAGAGACCTTTTTCTGTGTTCAACATGCACAATGGAAGAGAAAATAACTTATACTTCACATTTTTATAGAGCTATTTTTATAGAGGTCCTGATGTCCTAGTCTTCACTATGAGCTACCTATAAATAAAACAACAGCAAATAGGTAACACTGTAGTATCATTTAAACAGGCAGCACCATTCACAGATGAAAAAAGAGAGGAAATAAGAGAACCTCGGTCACACACTGTGGGTGACATACTTGCATTTTATCACTTTTGCTACCTTAAGATTATTATCATCATTTCCATTTTTTAGAAATATTGGGAAGAACGAGTACGCTGTCTTTTTCACTGAAAGAAATGTGAAATTCCCTCTGGAAAAGAATGCTTTGCCAAGTGAAATTAAGAGCAAGTGATGTATCTGTAGTTTTATTTCATGAACACAACATGAAAAACTTCATCAGAAAGAGTACACTAAAAATTCATAGTTATTTTTCTTCTTACCTTTGAATATTTATGACAGCTTGCACCAAAAGATCTTGCTAAGCTTATAATGCTCTCTTTCCAAGTAGTAAATCAGGATTTCTTCCATATCTTATCTATTTGAACCTATATATCATATGAAGTCAAAATGCTCTGTTAGAAGGCAACAACAATTCTAACAATAGATGATTATATATTAAGATATTTTCATTACTTTTATAAAAGTGACTGCTTTGTAAGTTCAAAGTAACATGTATAAACATAAGTAGTTATTCAGCCATAGGATATTAGAATTCTTTTCATTCACACCAAATAGTACACTCAGGAGAGTCCGTCCTTTATTAATTGAAGCCTGACTTCTGCTAACAGTGTTCCTTTGCACTTTTTTTTGCCTTTTTTTTTTCCTTTTGGTTCTCCTGTTTTTTTGTTATTTTTAATTAGTGCTTGCCCGAGTTATAATATTTTAATAAAGGCAAAAACCTAATTATTATGCCTGGTGCCTGAAATGTTAAAACTTTAGGATTTTGAAATACAGGAGCTCAACATTATTTCCTGATCTGGTTGATGCAGAACTCAGCATGATTTTATATGAGCACTTAATTCCATGATATAATGTTTTGTCTATTTCTAGAAAATAATAGTAAATGCAAGAAGAGATGTTATAAAATATTGCTCTGTTCTGTAAAGTCACTACTCCATCCCATTCCAGATGTAGCATTTTATTTATGGGTTAACTGACTCTGAGATACTGATTGAGCAGATAGATACAGTTCTTAAAGTGTTCTTCGAACACCTTTACAGTCCTTTGCAAGATAATGCATATAAATATATACTCATCTACTGCTAACAGTCCCAGAGAAAGTGCTAAGTTATGCATAGCTTCTGCATTAGAATACATAACTTTCATATATGATTCTTAGACAATTTTGCTGTATGAAGCGTAGAGAAAATTTGCAATAGTAGTCAATGCATAAATAAAGCGCAGAAAAATGTATCATTTATTGAGCCTTGGTCAGAAAACATAAGTCCCAAATTTAACACATCTTTCATTAAAGTTAGTCAGACATCTTAATACAAACAATAAAATCAATCTGATTACTAGACCATGTTGTAATGAAGTCAATGAAAATTTTGTCAAGTAAGATTTATGTAAGTGTTAAATAGGCTTATGTGCTACAAATTTGTCTCTGCTTCTCATTTGCACATTCTTGTATTTGAACACATTGATTATTGCAGCAGGTTTTCAAATTATAAGTTATTTATAGATTGATTAGAACTGTTTATTTCCATTTAATCTTTTTTAGATAAAATAATGTTCTAATAAAAGCACAAAATAGTTTTGTCTTTTGAAAATTAATAGCTGCTTCTTAAAAATGTACGTTATTGAAAAATCTTTTTAAGCTCACGTCACTGCTACTTTAAACAAACTCTTGGGCTACCTGCAAATCTTTTGCCAATTTACTCATGCTGCCTTCTTCTGAAATATATGTGTAAGAAATAATCATAAACACATTTTTCCTTTGCATTTATTAGAGCTGCTGTATAGTTCAAACTAGTTCAAAGATAATTGTTTCTCTGTATAGCAAAAATGTTTAAGAATTTAGAGGAGTGGGACAGGAAGGAGGTTGCTACAATAGAATTCAATTTGTATGGTGGGTAAAAGAATTAAAACCAATCATTAGTGATGCTGGTTAACTACACCAGTTTGCACAACAATTTGAAAGATCAGGATGCAGGTATACAGTGTAAGTATTTAAAGAACAAAATGTATTTGGCGCGTGTACATGGAGGGATCACTTCTGTTCAAATTCGGCCTTGTCTCGGGTACTAGAAAGAACTGGATGAATTTATTGATTCTCTGTTAACAATTTGCAAACATCAAAACTAGAAATAAGAAAAAGGCATTATATCTATGTTGTTAATATTGCAAATAAACTTACTTGTAACAGACCATTTTATATTCATAGAAATATAACAATTAGATTACTGTAACCAACAACTATAATTTAATGTATGAAAATTTAATAACACCATAGTGAATAGAGCTCCACACTGCACACAAACCCAGCAATTTTTAATTGAGTGCAGTTCCTATTTCTGGTTTTCTTGTTACTGATAATTCTGAAGCAGGTTTCAACACATGAAGAAGTTTTTGACATTTAGTTTAAGATCCATCCAAAATTATAATACAGCTTCTTTAAAAAATGGAATTCTTAACAGTATCTCGAGACTGCTAGATAGCAAATGAATAGTGAGAAGAGATTAAGTAGCACCAATATGCCTTTATGTTTTTTGAAAACTAAATAATACATATATAAAGATATCTGTTTTCCTTAAAATATAATAGTTCGGTCTTTATTGACTGTGAGCAATCATTAAAACATTGAGCCTGTGTGTGAGATGAAAATATGTGAGGAGACAGATTTGAAATCTAATAGAGAATTAAAATATGAGTGGTTTAAGCTGTATTCAGTGCTAACCATACCGTAAACTGTGTTTATTAGTATGTCAGAAGCATATTTACAAACTGAGGGAAGTTATTATGACAAATCTGTGCCTGTATTACAAGCATACTCATTTATACATTTTTATACAAATACATGTATTTATAACTATTTGTTTTATAATATTCTAACAAATATGTATGTACATTTATGAGAACAGAAAATGCAACTGCAAAATATGCATACATACATAAAATTTCAGGCTTTCCCTATTTTTCCAGAGCAAAAACAAATAGTAGCAAAAGAATATGACTTTTTTTCCCCCCCAAAAAAGTGTTTTCAGAAAAACTCAATTTCAAAAGTGCTTACCCAGATTTTTTGGCCTGTCTGTAGTCTGCTTGGTAGACTTTCTGTCCCTGTAGCCAAAAGATTTACATGTGCCAAAATACCTCTGACACAGGGCTAAGGTGAGTTGGAAGCTGCTACCTGCATAGTAAGAATGAAAAGACTCCAGAAAGCTGCTATTTACCATTCTACAATGAAAAAATATTTGTTTACTTAGATTTATATATTTTCTGGAGGAAATTTTGGGTTTGTAGATAACCAATCTGAAAGACAGAAAATATCTCTGCAATTCTATTCTACAAATCTCTGGTAAGTAGGCATACTTTAACAATTGCAGAGAATTATTGAGTCCAAAAATTATTGGTAGAAAGGCATCAAAATTAGGCCTGAAATTAATATTCAGAAGGCCCTCCCAGGGTTATTTGGTCCTCAGATTCTTAAATGCTAATAGTTCTATACTCCACCACTTAAACAGTCAAAGGCATTACTATAAGAAAAAATCACTGACTATTTTTCTCCTAATGTGTTATTATGAATGTATGTAAAACGTAGCCTGGGAATATGATCTCTCATCTTAAATGGAAAAAAATGTGGAAAATCTTACATGTTTTCTAGTGGGAAAACTTTCCTTTGAAAAGGAACTTTCTACACTTGAAATTGTCAAAATTATCTCTTGATTCATCATAATCTTTTTCTAAGTATCTTCTGTGTTGCTTTTTGTGGCTTGTGGGTTTTTTTTAGGAGGACAGCTGAGCACTCACAAATAGAAAACCTAGTGTTACATTAGCAGTCTAAAGTCTTATGTGAAATTTGGTTTATTTGTTTGACCATACCACTCTATGGCTGTGGAGGGCTAGCTCAAAAATACAGCATCTTGTGTACTCCATGTAGATTCAAGACACACCTTGTAAGATCTTTGTGTCTCATCATGAAATCCAGTCTTTAAAAAACCTGAAGCATGAGATTCTAACCTATGGTTCCCTGCATGTCACATAATGGCATTTCTTAATGTTCATAGTTCAGCTGAAAATTAATATTTTACATCAGAAAATGTTTTGGGCTTTCATTTCCTGCCAGAAACTTATATTTTCTACAGGACAGCAGGATATTCTAAAGAATAAAACCAATTAGATTCTCTAATTTTATGTCATTCATGTGTTACCATCCCTTGAAGAAATCCTTTGCTACCTGCTTAATGAATCTTCTTTTGAACTTTATCCCCAAAATATGGCAAAGCTTTATATTTAGGAACTTAACACAAAAGAGAACAGATGGATGCTTACAGGTTTTAATCTAGAGTGAATCAGAAGAATGAAATAGTTGTTCTACAGAGCTAAACCAGAGCAGTTTCTACTGCTGCACTGCTGGAGGTCTGTAAGTAAAGGCCAAGAGTTCGCAAAGAGTTTTTGTGATAAACGCTCTACAAATACATATTCCTTTCCCAAAGAGCTTACAATCAAGCTAGAGAACAATTTGCCATGACCTGGTGGGATGGGAAAGAGAATCAGAAGGCTAAAAGTGAGAAAACTCCCAGGTTGAGAGAAACTCTCTGGAAACTTCCTTTGCTTCAGCAAAAGCCAAACCTGCAAAGCAAAACAAGGAATTCATTCACTACTTCCCACTGACAGGCAGGTGTTCACCTCTCTCCAGGAAAGTAAAGCTCCATCACATGTTAACACACGTAATGGTTATTTGGGAAGACTAAATGATAGAAGTCTATATATCCCGCTCCTCCTGCTTCTTCCCCCAGCTTTATTTGCTGGGCATAATGTCATAAAGTATGGAATATCTCTTTGATCAGTTAATTTCTTATGCACCCCCAGCCTACTCGCTGGCAGGATGGTGTTAAAAGCTAAAAGGCTAAAAAGACCTTGCGTTAAAAGGCTAAAAAGGCCTTGACTCTGTGTAAGCACTGCCCAGCAATAACGAAAATATCCCAGTATTATCAACACTATTTGCAGTACAAGTTCAAAACACAGCCCTGCACCAGCTACCATAAAGAAAACTAACTCTATCCTAGCCAAAACTATAACACTTCTTTCCTTTGATTTGTTACATGTGGCTGGAGATTAAAAAAACCAAAACATCAAGGCCCACTCTCCTGCCAGGATACAAAAATTTTCTCTCCCTGAAATGTTACTAGAATTGGTGCTGTAGCAGCAAGTCCTACAAGACTCTGGGCACTGCAGTTCTCATTGGTAAAACCTATACTGTATTTTTAGCGTGGGCCTGGATTAAAACTTGATTTGCGTAGACATTACCACAAATTGCACTTAGAACAAAACTAAGCCTAAACGTATTACGGGATGTCAGATGACTTGAGGTTGGAAGGGACCTCTGGAGGTCATCTAGTCCAACTCCACCTCTCAAGCAAAGTCCCCTAAACGCAGTTACCCAGGCCTGTTTCCAGACAGCTTTTGAATATCTCCTCCCCAGGTGCAGCACTTTTCACTTCTCCTTTTTGAACTTCAGGAGATTCCTGTTCAACCTGTTCTCTTACAAGCAGCAATTCAGAGCGCTGCCTTTCACTCAAGAAAGATGTAATTATAGCAACTCTGCAGACTAAACTCCTCTGATTAATTCATGGGACACAAAAAACTTGTACATAGATTTACTCTACTCTGAAACACAACCCCATTGCATGAGGGGATTTGAAGAGAAGATAGAGGGCTCTCTGAAGCACGTACTATGATATCTATTGTGATTCTGAGTACAGGGAATGAAGACCATCAGATCAATTATTCTTCAGGTCTATAAATTTTTATATCCCTATATAGAAAAAAATAATACTGCAATAGATAAAATTACTATAACACCTTCACATCCATTGCTATCCGATACAGGAGGTGGTTTGAGAATACTTCAATTTGATTATTGTTAAGTTTGCATCTTCAATTATTCTTGTACTCTTTGCTGGAGAGAATGATAAATTCCTGCTGGATTATGAGTTTATGAGAAGTGAATTGATTTTTGTTGTTGTTGTGCTCGGTGGTTTTTGCTGGATTTTTTTGCTTTGGTTTGGGGTTTTTTAAAATGTGTATTAGTCAAGTGTATTTTAAGCTGTTTCACTTGCAAGTGTGCTAATGACCACTGGATGCATAATATATAAAGTGTAACTTTTCTGAAGTTATTTGTTTCTTTGTAAATGAAAAGTCACTTCAAAATTTTTTATGGATTTTATTTCTTACTTTATTAAGCTATCGTTTAACATCCACTAATAAACTATAACTAAAACTCAGTATAATACTGGAAACAAACTCCAATGATCCTATCTTAGTTTTGGGAATAGATTGTAATGAAGAACTCCTAAAATAAATTTTACATATACACTGTAAAATTTCATCCCAGGGTCTTAAAATTCCTTTACTGAATTGAAAATTTTGTGCTATAAGAGTGGAATCTATTCAGTGAAAAAATTCTTCCTCACAAAACGAAAGATTTAGAAGTTCATGGAAATACATTAAATACTAATCCTAGCAATTTTCAAATATAAATATACAGAAATGCCCAAAAGCATACAGTTGCAAAATACTTTGTGAAAAGATTTTAAAATGTACAAAATATAGCGTAAGAAATACCTAAATTGATATTAATTGTGCAGCCTTAAGTAGACTCCCCTGAGTGCAGGGTTGATGATGTAATCTTTAATTACATAACTACTTGCAATTTATTTCTTAATTTTCCTCATTTTTTTAAACAAGATGCGAACCAATTATTTAATCTTTTTATCCCACTCTCAAACCAGGTGATTAATTGTTGCTGGAGAAGAGCTAAGAGGACACGCTCTTGCTTTGGCCCAGTCATAGCATTAAGAAATTCAGCTGGTGCAGAGTGGAGGTGTAATTTGCTGTGAATACAGGCAGAAAGTGACCCATTAGAGGGAGTTCTGCTCCTGGTCTGCTGTGATTTATGTGTTACTTCTTTTTTTGAGCTGTACCTAAAATTACAAATTGGTACACTGAGTATAGCATATCTGCAGAAAATGTTTGCCAAGAGACTTGAAGTGATGGACAGTTTTATTGCATAAATCAGAACCATCTTGAGTTTCCAGCTACAAAAATTTGAATTCAACTCTTGAGGGGGATGGAATGGTATATTTTAAAATTTAATTTGCACAGCCTAGGAAACGTAGGGCCTATATAGTACTGTGTCTGAGAAAATCTGTTCCTCGTGTGACAGAAGCATATTGCTGCACTCAATCATACTTGAACCTGTAGGTCTAGGACAGCCTTAACAGAAAAAAAAGCAACAGAGAAACATGACACAAGGTTAATTTTGACAGCTTAAAACCATGGTATCTGAAAAACTAATGGGATCATATGATTTCTCAGAACATACAATGGATTGTAGGAGAATACAGCCTACAGGCAGTCTGGATATATGCCCAAGACAGACAACAGCATATGCTCAAGCACAGGGACATCAGGGTAATGGAATGTAAAAAAACTATGAGCTTATCATGGGATGTCGGAAGGCAGCCAAGGAATAGTAATCCCTAGAGGTATTTCTAGGGACTGGTTTTTGATGCTAGGTGTTACTGGCGTTTGGTACTAAGTGTCTGTGATTTTCATATGGAGTGGAATATACAGAACTAGGAAGCAAAGACGTGTCAGATCACCTTCAAGCACCAAGCACTCCTGTCACTAGTAAACAATGAGAAATGTTAAGGACTAATAAATCTTCATGATGGATCAGCACAAAGTGACTTAAGACTGGTGATCCTGTAATTGTGATTCATTCGAAGAAATGCTCAGTGCCTAATGGCCCTCAAACATCTACATCTGCCTCTGCTTTGCAGTTGTTGAAGTCAGTTATCTAAACGTGTAGGATGGAAAAAGTAATTTTTTAAGACATACTGAGAGATATTCCTTTTACTTTGTATTTTGTTTTCTTCTTCTAGGTATAACACTTTTCTCAGCAGAAATATGGGAATGTCCATAAAAGGGAATATTGATGATTTTGTTTTCATTGCTCGATTATTAAGGAATAGTGTTTTAGCCGAACAACATATCTGTTCTCTTCCTCTTGCACTCCAAACCGTAAAAGCTAGGGCTGATAAAGCAATACATTTGTATGCTCAAAAGGAACACTGTACAAAGGAGTCAGACAACAGCTACAGCAAAATCCAGACCTGAAATTCTTCATCTGGTGCAAGGGTAAAGCTATATGTCTGAGAGAGAGTTTCTCAAGGATCAGTAATCAGAAAATCTAATTATCTTCAGGATTTGGCTACAAATTGTCATGTAAAGAATATTTCTTGACTCTGTCTAAAACTGAATAACTACACTATGGGAAAATGCCTCCTTCTGTTTGACAGTTGGAAAGAACAATTAGTTGCCTGTCTATGCTTCACTGCACTACTCCTTGAGCATTCCACAGATTTCGTAGTTCAGAGGAGGAAGCAGTCAGTCATGGATTTAAGATTTCAGCCATTCAAATGGGATGTAGACCTGAATCTAGGATTCTGAACCAAGTTTACAATACACTGTCTATGTACCTGTTGTCCTGTCCACAAGCCACCAATTGTGCAAAGTGCCAAAAATCTCCCTAGAAGAAGATAAACTTTCTTTTATGGCATGACAGCCCATATGTATGCTTTGAGTAATCTAAATTCAATTAGTCAGTGGTATGATACTGACTCACATTTCCCACCTCACCTAAAAAGATCTTTAGCTACAGGAACTGCTAAGAAGCTCTGCAGGATGTACTCTTTACCCAATCTGTTTAAGTGCTCTACTTGTGTGACATAATTAAAAAGGCTTGCAAGCCTGTCTCTCAAGCTAAACAAAAGCTCAGAGTACTTATCTGGAATTCACTTCACAGTAGAGAGGCCTCTGAGATAGACGGGTAAAAATATACGTACAGAACTGTCCTTGCTCTTTGTATTTCCCTTGAATATTTCCTATGAAAGACTGTGCTATACTTAACTGAAAATAACAGATCTTTTTTATTACTGTTTTCAATGAATGTATTTGCTATGTGCATTCAACAAATTCAGGAATGCAGCAAGCTGAACAGAACTCAGATTCATTTTGAGGTGACTGTTATGAAATTCAAGATGATGGGAGGAAAATGTAATACAAAAGTTATCAATTGTCAGGGTGAAAGGAATACACTAACAATAAGAAGTTTTGTTTCCCCTGCCACACTGGAACTCTTTCCTCCTGCTTAGCAACGGATAAGGTGCCACTTATTTTCAGACAGGAAACAGAAACAGCAAGAAAGCTGCACACAAAGCTGGTATCACTGCAAGTGTCCTGCACAGCTCATTGGTGCACGGAGACTTGGCCTATAATGAAGTCATTTGCATTCACATGCAGGCCTGGTTGTGTGGACATCAATCCAGACTCTGGGAGCTGTTGTTTCACTTAGTCAAAAGAAATTTGCACATGAAAGCAACATCCGCATTACTTAACTCTGCAGCTCGCTCAGGATTGCCTTCCTTTTAGACCAAAGCAAGACTAAATCTATGATTAAATCTTCAGAGGATTTATCTTATTTCTTGTGGATATCTGCTAGACTTGAAAAGAGGTTAAAATAGTCCGCACAAATATAATTTGTGGTGTTACTTATGCACTCTCCATTTCTGAATCTTCTTCCTTTGTATAGAGCTACATAACTGGAGAATTTTCTCAGACCTCCCCAGCCAGCTTTTCTGCCAGTTGGCAACAAGATGGTATTCATCTTTTCAATATCTCCATTCCTTTCCAATTTAATTGCAAACTTCATTCTTATGTGCAACCAGGAAATAAAGGAACAGGCATACCTGGTGTTAAATATTGATTCCATTAGATTGAAAAAGATTGCATGTTTTGTAATATGAAATAAAAATTATACCAGAGTTAACACTGGCAAATCCCTTTATCATCAACACTCATGTACTGTTTATGGCTTCTTAGTTGCAAAAATACATTCGTGATTCTCCACAGATACTGACATTAATACAATAATTTGCACTTGATGTGGAGGTCAGCCATTGACCTCCTTGGGATTTGCCACCATTGTGTTGCTTATATAAACTTCTTTTTCCAAAGAGAGAAAGAGAGAAAGAGAGAAAGAGAGAGAGAAAGAGGGAAAGAGAGAAAGAGAGAAAGAGAGAAAGAGAGAAAGAGAGAAAGAAAGAAAGAGAGAAAGAAAGAAAGAGAGAAAGAAAGAAAGAAAGAAAGAAAGAAAGAAAGAAAGAAAGAAAGAAAGAAAGAAAGAAAGAAAGAAAGAAAGAAAGAAAGAAAGAAAGAAAGAAAGAAAGAAAGAAAGAAAGAAAGAAAGAAAGAAAGAAAGAAAGAAAGAAAGAAGGAAGGAAGGAAGGAAGGAAGGAAGGAAGGAAGGAAGGAAGGAAGGAAGGAAGGAAAACCCTCAGTGTTTAAAATGTCTAGGAAATGCATCATATTACTGAATTTAGCCACAAAGTCTTTGATTTATTCAAAAAACAGCTACAGCCCTAGCACTGACAGTGGAAATTCCTCTATAGTATCCCGTTAATGTGTTTCAATCCTGACCTGAAAGAACCTTTATGGCTGACAGGATAGTTTAATTTTCATGTCTATTCAATCTTTGGCCTCTGTGCTAAGACTGCCAACTGGGGTGCAAATTAACACCAATTATTCTGATGTTCTATGTACTGGACTAAGAGCACCAACTCAGTTTACACAGACCATCACCCAGTTGTCAGATGTTAATGACTTTTTGTTACTTCTGACCTGCTTCAGATTCATCTGAGTAGCTCAGAGTTGAAAGGGTCTCTACTTCATTAATAAGAAACTGACCTGTACAACCCTCTTATCATTCCTTTTCACAAATTCAAGTGTGAATGTTTATTTTCCTATTAAATAATAAGAGCCAAAGCTCCGCCTGTTGCAAACTCAGTGGATTTATGCCAATAGAGAGTTTAGTTTATTCCTGTCAGTTGCATTGAGCATGGACCACAACAAATGTCTCTCAATCTGATCAAATAAAGGAATATATTTACGTACATTTATTCATAAATATTTTATTCTAAGCATTTGTCATTTAAAAGCCACAAATAGTGTATCAGCTGAATATTTTGCCACTATCTCTGAGGACAGAGGAATAATAAAGTAATTTGTAAGAAAATAATTTATTTATTTGACAGTCACTACAGAAATTATTTGTTTAGTATATTATTCGGTAGAACAATTCAATCAGTCCTGTGTTGTGTGGTTAAACCTTTCACCTAGCTTAGAGCATGGGTGACTTCAAGATGCTGTTTTCTTATAACTCCTATTAGCAAGGGTAAGCTGTTTGCAGATTTGACTCTGAAGAAGCTGATAGAAGGGCAACTGTGTGGGTCATCATTTCTGAGATTTACATCCTTCTGTTATGTGACAGAAGCTGTGTTTTGCAGTCTGAAAACTCATTCATCTGTTAAGGTTATGATACCTATGAAGCATAGTGTCAAGGTATAGGAACGGCCAGTGGTAGTACAGAACGTACACTGCTGCTTGGCATTCTGTCATACAGGAGTCAGGGCAAAGAGAAGAGAAATGAGGTTCTTAAAGCCACTGTACCTTCACTCAGGATTTACTTATCTTCAAAATATTCTATTGTTTTAGTATTTTGGGGAGGTAAGCAATGTGTGCAGTGATAAAAGGCAGTTGAGATAACATGACCAGGCTCAGTGACTGGATGTACTGAGCTTCTTTATTTCAGAGAATTCCAGAGAGAGAAATGATAACATTCTTCAAGCATGAAAAGGAGCTTAATCTGTTTGTCATATCTATGATTGAGAAAATGAAATGGTTAGGTTAGACTTCAGAAATCCCTCTCAGAAGACATTTTAAAAAACATATTAGAAAGTGTATCGGGAATGTAAGGAAACACCTTCGCTGATCTGGGTATACGTATAGTTACATATCTTAAAGTATGAGCATTAACTAGATTATCAATTCCCTATTCAAAATTCCGTTATTTTGTCAGCTGACTGCAATAAGAAAGGTAAGATCACATTGCTTACTATATTACTTGTGTCCAGAGAATGTCTTACTTCAGGTTAGGCAACACAGCTCTTTAAGGCCATACTCTAACTTAAATTTAGTCCCTAGGGAAGATCACTCCATGAAACAAAGAGGGTTTGTCTCTATATTTGAGGTGGTGCCTGTAGCTTTTAGGAATTTAGGAGTTGGCTTTTTGTCAATCTGTCACATGAATTGTGACTATTGCCTCCTTCAGAACTCCCTATACAATCACAGTGCTACATAATCTGGGCTGCAGGGACACCCATGGGGATGGAAAGTTTTTAAACATTTTGGCACTTCATCTTACGCGCATCTTTGGTCAGAAAGCTTTAGAGTGTTGGTCACTAACCTTGATACACCCTATTAAATCTCAGGAAATGACAGCTGTATTCATATCGCACCTCACAAGGAAGACAGTACAAAACACTGAAGACTGACACTAGAAACGGATGGATGGGCTTCAAATACCATGTGGTAAATATGTTTGGCACTATTGAATAATCTGCAGTAACTATAGGATGTGTTTGAAAGTAATCAAATGCTTAAGTGTTTTAATTGTCTTCCTGCTTAGTTTAGATTTTATTAAATTGAGTAGTAGGCAAAATAATTACCTTCACTATATTAAAATATTATTTATTGAAGATTAACCATTCAATAGATGATAATTAATGTTCTGTGAAACAAGGAATAATAATATTATAGCAGGTTTTATACATACAAAACCTTCCTGCACTGCGTCAAAGTCCTCATGGCTGCACAAGAATTTTAAAGTGTATGGAAATCAAGAAAGGAACTATGAAATAAAAATTAGCCCTTATGTTTCAGCTATTAAACTGTGTTCTGTTCACTGCCCTCCTTCTTTTTTTGTTCTAAAGCCTTTTAAGATTTTGAGGAAAGAATTTAATTAATAGTAGTGGTGCTGCCTGTTGAGTTGCTAGAATATATTTGTAGAATTTATAGTATCACTGATAGTACACTTGCCAACAACTCAACAGATGTGACATAACCTTCCTGATTTGCTTTTCAGCTATGAAATAAGAAAAGATGATAGAAACCATTTTTACTGACTACAGCCTTCCAGACTTTTTAAAATCTAAGTTGTATTTGTGGGACAGACTTAGTGGGCACAATGAAAATATATATTGCTTTAACATTGTGACACAATGTGGTTGTTTACAAAACAAAAATGAATACTTAGCTCATTACTCTTCATTGTCTTCTTTATAACCAGAAGTACCTTTTAATACATGAATGTAACCTTTTTTTTAAGCTGCTATTACTCACAAGTATAATAATGTTCATCACAGTACAAAGTAGATCAGCACTCCTTGAAATACTTCTAAAGAAAATGGGACCACTAATAATCATTGCTTTTTACCATGCAAAACCTCCAGCATGTTAAAGGGCTGCTTATTTGATTTAGAAACATGGAACTGTGAGGGTTAAATTTTCATATACATATTGCAAACTCTTTATCATTATTAATAGTTTGTTTATATTGCAAGAGATTTGAGAGTTTCCAAGTAAAAGAGTTAAAGTATTTTCTTTTGTCTATTGTGTGGGGTTATAGTAGAAGAAAGCTGTTGCTCAAAGAGGATAGGAAAACAAAATGCTCACAACAGTAAATATTAAACAAGACCACTGGTAAAATAGAAGAAAGTGTCTGAAAAAAAATTTTATTCCAGTTTTATTATTACTTCCCTTCAGTCACAACTATGGTTTCTCCCTTAATGAAATTACTCCTCTCTATCCTAAATCTATGCCAATCCAGAAATCTGCTTTTATGGGGTTTTTTAGTGCCTTTAACAATACATACTTTTGCATGCTTTTTACTGCCAGATATAAATATCACCGGGATTTTTCCATTTAGAAAATTTGTTCTGAATCCTTAAGCATCCTGATTATTTTCCAGGCTTAGAGAGTCTCATCTGTAAAACCCAAAACATAGCTGTAAATGTTCTTTTATTTGTTTTTCAATTTTCAGCAATAAATCATGAGACAATCCACTAGATCTTTCTTTCCAATACATTTTAGTGAAATAAATCATGGTTTAAAACAAAGTTAAACAGCAAATTTCATGTAACTGTATTATTATGAAGCTTTTGTCAAAGTTTTACGAGATGAATCGTTAAATTTTATTCACAGAATAGGAAATACTTTTTCAAGATAAGAGCTGGAGTTTGATCATATGTATTGGAGAGTAACAGGCTGCTCTACTAGAATGGGGAATCTTCAGTATTTTTAGTAATATAAGCAAAGCAAAGCAAAGCACTCACTGTATAGCAATAATTAGAAAATATTTTTTCCATTATAACAACAACTGGAAAACTGTTACAAGAAGGTTATGTGAATAATTTAGAAGGAATTTGTAGGAGTTATGAATATTCAGTAGTTTTAACAGCCAATCTAGAATTTGCCCATAGAAATATCAGATTTTTCACTGATTTTTAACTCCATTCAGTGACCATGAAGAAATTATTTTCCCTTTTGCAGTTAGGCAGGAAATTGTGTGGAGATAATGACACTTGGTGTGGTACTCTATTTGTTGTTGTATTGGGTCTGGCCAAGATGGATTTAGTTTTCCAAAGTGCAGCTCTCATAGTGCTGTACTTTGTGTTGATAGCTAGAAAGGTGTTGATATCACATCAGTGTTTTGGCTTCTGCTGAACAGCGCTCGCACAGCATCAGGACTGCCTCTCCAACATCTCCCCACTCAACCTCAAAGGGCAGTAGCCTAAGGGTGAGCAATATCTTAGGAGAGGACATGGCCAGAACGGCTGCTCCAAACTGATCAAGGGTATATTCCAAATGATACAATGTCTGCTCAGTAAAAAAAGCTCAGAGAAAGATGGGGGGAGAGTGTATGTGACATTTGTTATTATGATGTTGTTTTATTAAATTGCCTTTCTTTTTATCCATGAGTTTGGTTTTTTTCTTTTTCCATCTTATTTTCTCCCTCACGTTTTGCTGAGGAGGGGAGTGATTGAGTGGTGTGGTGGGCACCTGGGATCCAGCCAAGCTGAACCCAACACTGTTATTAAGCTAGAAGAAATATAATATGTATATTATTTGGCATATTGGAGAAAAATAATAAAGGTATGTTCTGTAGTTCAGATTTCTAGGACTTTAACTATATTGAAGTCAAGAAATTTATGTCACCAAAAATAAAAATAAATATTACGAAATTTTATTCTGTTTCTGATTTCTTTTTAAACAATGACAATAAAATGATACGGATTTACATGTTAGCTGAGCTCTATGTAAGTTATTCAAATTCTATTTCATTTCAGAAACCTTGTGTCTAAGGTGTAAACATGGAAACTTGCTGCAAAGAGGACTTTGATGCTGAAGAGACAGAAATCTGTTGTATTGCCTTTCAGTAAGAGAGAAGCTTCTGTAGCTTTTTTGTTTGATTTATTTTAATCTGTTTTTTCCTTACACTTTAGGAACACCTGAAAAAATGACAAGGGAAATTAAAACTAATGGGATAGTCTCTGGCTCAGAAACCAGGACCATTTTGCCTGTTTTAATGTCCTTAATTTAAAAATTCAAAGGGAAAAACATGAAAAGATGTTTTCCTTTTAGAAAACTGTGAAGTTTTTGAAAGAGTATACGAATATGTTGTAGTACAGTGTCCAAAAACTGAGTAATGGCACCACCTGGACACTGAAGACTGACTCATATGTATGATATTTCTTGCTTCCATTGGAAGGAACTCATCAGTCATAAGTACAGAAAGTACTGTTTTTAACTCAGGAAGGGAATGACATCTTTTTGACCTATTATCCAGCTGCCCAGAGAGTAGTTCACACACAGGTCTAAGACTGTTCTCCCGACCAAAAGGAAGCTTTGGGTGAATTGCTCATTCATCATTCCAACATCATTAAATCAAGCTCTTCCTCTGTGCTGTTGCTTTGTTGCTCCTCAGTACTAGCAAAGAAGCCAAGATTAGCTAAGGCTAAGACAAACAAGATAACTTTGTACTCCAACCTGTTGCTCAATTAGCTTTCAATACTGATCTGTCTTATGGTAAGATCCTGAGTGCAGGAAAGATGAATAGAGTATGTGTTGAATTTTAAGCCTTATGTGTCTCTCTGACTGAAAAGGAATCTGTACTATCTTTTTCCCTTCTGCTCTGTATTATCTAGTACCTTTTTTCTCATGCACAAGAACTCAGGATATAATCAATCCACATACTGAAAAAAAGTACATAGAAAGAAGAGATGCTCAAAGGAGTCCACAGAAAAACAAGAGTGCTCTTCTATATTCTACGCAGAAAAGTGATCAACAAGACCTCTATATGTACAGCAGCAGGTCTTGACATTTGCACCGAAGAGATGACACAGGCTTGTAATTTTTACCCCAAGAATCAGCAAGGTTTTAATCATGAAAAAAGAGGTTTGAGGAGCTAAGGTGAAGATCTTACAAGTAATGAAATAAAAGTGCAGTAAGCTATTCATGTACAGTTTCAAACATTTGGACATTTATATAGAATATATATTAATTTAAAAATTGAGTAGAATTTTTTTTAAAGTAATTCATCAATATTTGCTCATCTATCTGACTCATAAATATCTCAGACAGTCTGATGTCTTATGTGGGTTTTGACTTCTGCTCTGGCTAATATCAAGACTAACATTGTCAAACACGAAAAAAACCCCAGAAACTTTTTCAGGATATAAGTACTTCTTCAAGTACTCAACGAAAGGTTGAGTCAGCTTTCTTTGTACATTATTACTTACTTTGTTCTCTTCTTTGAAGAATGGCCTGCCTAAGTTGCTGGATCAATATGCAATAAATTTCCTTATTGTAAACTGACCTAATTTAATTTTATATTTTGACAGAATAAAAAATACAGATGTACATTAACTTACTTTATTCAACACTTAGATTAGCAGTGGAGGTTGAATATTACATCTGTAGCAGTACGGCAGGTCTGAACTTACATCCAATGGAACCAACAAAATTGTTGTCTATGACTTTAATGATACAAATCCAGATGCTGTCAAAATTGCTCTATAGCCTGACAAAAACAATATCATAGCAAACTTTCTCTGTATGTTTAATATTAAAGCTCTAGAATCCTTTGTATGTCTCCAAACTGAGTCTTCTAAATTAAATTCTAGCCTACCCTCATAGCAAAATGCTGGGGGTTTCACCATATATGCCCTAAACATTGTTGCTGTTTGTGTTCTTTCTATTTAATAATATAAAGCAAGCTATCTTATGTCTTATCATGTTCTTAGACACGTACAAGGTAGCAATGAAACAGACAGTTTTCTCAACATAGACAGATGTACTTCAACAGATATCACAAAAAAAGGTTATCCCCTTTATAGGCTTTTGGGTAGTTGTGATTCATGTAAATAGGTTTCTAATGCTACTTAGATTAGACCGGGAAGGAATTTTTGTGAAAGTGTAAGTAGCTGGAATAGATTGGGGCATAGGTGACCTACTAGAATCATCTTGGGTTTTTTCCATAAAAACAATATTATGCCAGTGAAAGCTCTTTAGACATTCACAATTCCACCTTTGTGTTTCTGTTGTTCTGGGATGCAATGGTTGTACCTGAAGATCTGAATACTTTAGTACTCTCATATATTTTCTTAAACTAGAAAAGCTAGTGGCCTCTATGAAACTAATAAAATTCCAATTTGGCCAATCTCTTTTTCTTGTTTCTTTCTTTTCTTGAAAAAACATGAATTTATTTTTCTGACTTCTGCTCACTTTTTACAGTCTAGACTTTCTTTATGTCAGCGCACTTATGTGAATCTCCTTTCAATTTCTTATCTAAATATGCCCTGAATTTTTGTCTTTCCATTTCTTTTTATTTTTAATAATTCGGTAAATAATTTTGTATCTGATTCATCTATTTTACACCACCTAAAAAATTCTAATTTTTCTTGTGCTTTAGATTCATCCTGTGATATCCACAACTCCCAAATCTATTTTCAGGTAATTTTCCAAATTTGCTATTCCAATATTATTGTTATTTTTATGCCCAAATTGACTTATATTTCCACATTTGTGCAGGTTACCTGTAGTTTCAGCCACAAGAAATTCCAAAATTAATTGTTTTATGATAGTCTTAAACTCTTTGGCTCCTCACAGTATTTTTTTCCTTACCCTGAGTTAAAAATCCCAAGGTTTACAAAACATCTATTCATACTGTTGACCCCTTTCTTCTCAGTTTGCTTTTTCTCAACTAGATCAACATCTAGTTGAAATTTCTTTGGAGTTTTGTGCATAACCCATTAATTCATCCATTCTCTGCCAGTTAATCCTCTAAGTACATCTTCCTCCACATCCATTCCAATCAGGTTTTCACATCTGCCATCTATGCAACTCTGTCTTCAGTGGTTTTCCTGCGAGCCATCCTTAAGCAATTTTTCAAACTTATTCTTCAAATCTTTGCCTCCTTCAGGTGTATGCAGGAAGGAAGAAGTCCTTTATTTGTATTGTATGGTAGGAACGAGAGTGAGACTTAGAGAAGGAAATTAGAATTCTACTAATTCCCACACCTTCTCTTTCTGGTTATTGGCAGACTTGGATTGTTACCATAGACAGTGTTAGGCAGAACAGGAGAGAAACCATAGCTCAAATTAACATCTTCAGGGGCTCATTAGAAGGACACAGTATTTTTCCTCCAACAAAATCAGAGTTCAGCCAGTCCTTGGGATTGTGGACCTTCCATGTTTCACAGTCTCACAGAGGAATAAGATACCTAGTTTATGGAAGACTATTTTACAGTCATGAGTGGCAGAATTTTAAAAAGTGGACTGCTTCACTAAGTGGAGTTCTCTGTTAAAGATCCTGCAGGCACTCCAAATTAAGGAAAAGAAAAAAAAAAAAAAAAAGAAACCCCAGACCCAAAGAACAACATATTATTATTTTATTTTATCCATTTCAAGCATTAAAGTTAAGCTTCTGGTTCTGGATTTCTGTCTTTTCATGCATGTGTGCACATCTGTATACATAAGTATTTTATCTGTTCATGAGGAAACAAATTTCTACATTTTAATTTCTGTATATAATTTAGCTGAAATTACTAACTCAAACTGACCTCATCTGAGCTTTTACATGTTGCTGCAAGGTCCACATAATAATGAACAGATATTTAAGTAAGAGATACAGACTATGCTATTTTGACTGTGTTGCCTCTGGTTACAGTAATTGCAGTCAACTGAAGTATGTTAGCTTATGCTTAACACACATTCTCTGTGAGAAGGTAGAATTTTGTAAAATGAGAAAGCCTCTCAGTAAGAGGAAAAGCCTCTCAAAGCTTTCAGCTGGCAATAGTGCACAACCTCTGCTACAGCAGCTCAGTGTGTGTCAAGCTGATCGCTTCACTGACAGCCAGGCTGCACATCAAAAAATACTGCAGTCCTTCTCTTCTACTTACGAGAAAGTATTCCTTCCACTTTGTTCTCTGACTCTTGCAGTCTTTACCCTTTTAAAACGGAGGGTAACTCTTTTAAATCAGAAGCTGTAGAAACATGCTACAATTACTTATTAAACAGGGAAATAGCCCATGTTTTAACTGCTATATGTGACAAAACATGACCTGTGTGGATGTGTACAACCCATTCGTGGGTTAATAGACCAAAAAGTCTCAGAGAGAATTGTATATTCACCTGATGCCTCAGATGCTGGAGGTCACATATGAATGTTCGAGTATGCTGACAGACATTTAAAAACTCATGCAGACAGACAGACAACTCTCTGCTAAAACTGATCAACAGCAGAGAAGAATTGTTAATTCCAGTACGCAGACTCTACACTTGCCTGTGAATGATTAGTTTCAGACAAGGATGTAAGACAGGCATGCATGCTGAACAAGAATCTTTCCTAGTCCACCTATTCTGGCACAGTATCTGAGCAGGATTGTGCTGGCCTCTCAGATAAGTACGTTAACCTACTGCGGTTATAATAAATGTATGTGTTCGAGCCTGCTGAGGAATTCTACTTTTTTCTACAGGCAGAATTAGATTGGCACAGTTTTGGAAATGCTTCCCACCTCACATTAATTGTGATGGTCTTTAAGCGATCTAGTTTTTATTTGCTGTCAGAAAAGCTGAAGTTGTGAGTGAACACCTCTGCTCAGCTTTTTCCTCGATGAAAATAACGAAAAAACCTCTCAGCTTAGCTTACTTGTCATAATGCTGAGTGCTCAAAAGCAATTCAGGAACAACAGTTTAGACCACTAAAGACTGCCGCTGCCAGTTCTGTTAAATGTGCCCTGCCGCAAGCAGCTGGCACTAAACATCATTATACCCTGACTAATAGTTTAAGTATAAAATGTAGCAAAGAACCACTTTGTGAAGACAAATTCTTTCAAACAAAGGAAACCTTAACCATGAGAACAGAATCTACCCTTAGCACGTGCAAATTTTTCCATACTATTACTGTAAGTCAATTGTCAAATAATTTTTTACATTGTACAGCATAAATTATGCTTCGTATTTCAAAATGAACAAATGTGAAAGCAAAGGCGAAAAGAAGGAACATATTCTAAATGGAATGCAGGGTTTTACTACTGACACATCCTATGATTTTATTCAAAGTGTTTCACTCAACTATTTAAACATAAAGTACAGTTAATGGTATTTTCCCTTCTCCTATAAACTGAAAGAACAGTATGACAGTGAAGTGTTATTACATTTGCATGATCTCTTAAAGTATATGCAGTAATAACTACATAAGCTATGCTCAGTTTTTTTATCAGTGATATATCAGTGAAAAATTGAAGGGAAATGTTTGGAAATAAAGGTTTAGGAGGAAACAGAATTCCAGGCAAAGCAAGCAAGGAAGGAAGTTTGAATCAAAGTATAAATAAAACCTAATATATAAGCTTTTACTTTTGATATATCTGCCAAGACTAAGTCATGATAAATAAAGGTACTGTATAATCATTATTGAACTTTTCTTGTAGTTTGAATAACACAGCCTTTAGTCCAATGAGCAAAAGTACACAGTGATTTTCACTCTCGTGAGTGTATCCTACAAATATATATATATATATGCAGACATACATTCAGACACACATTCAGACACACAAATCTAGCCTTTAAAATTATTTCTTATGACTTTAAGAAAATACCCTTCTGTTCAGTCTGATTTTTTTGAGGGAATATCGATCATATGGCCAGTAGAAAATCAAGCTAACTTAGCTCCTTACGAAGAAAACACTATAACCAATATCTTTATCTAAAGTCCTCTCTGCTGCTGCTTCAGCTGTCAAAGTCAGTGGTGCACTGCAGCATTGAAGGTAATTTCCATTTAGTGGTAAAAGCTGCTTTCTTCAAATTTTTGGCTTCTGTTTCTTTTCCCTTCTTTGTCTTTCTGCTTGCCCCCTCTCCACCTGATACCACTCAGATGTCATTGACACACTTACATTTACCACACCCCAGCGGTTCCTATCCACCTACATGACATGCCTATAGCACAAATGCTGATGATGCATTATATGTCCAGTACTTTTTGTCGCAGTGACATTCTTCAACAAAGTACTGCCTAGGGGCAGCTGCTGGTTCACAGTCACTCTCTTATGCAGCAATTATTCAGTTTGATTACACATTGAAGATACGCTATTAAAGAGCATTCACACAGGACATTTTATTTACCAACAAACATCACATTTTTTTTTTCCTTCTGCCGTCTACAAATCTAATTGGAGACAAAAAGAAAAAAAATCTGACAGGTTCTTAAAATGCTTTGATGAATTAATGAATGTAAATATATCTGTATTAGCCATATTGTTTCTAAAACAAAAGATCAGAGTAAGTGAGTGAAAGAGGGAAAGAGAAAATAATTGTATTCAGAGTCAAATTTTCTAAATAGTATGTCCTTTGTGTTTTCAAATTAATTTGGAAATAGCAGAATGATAAAGTAGATGCATAAATCACAAGAGTTTAGGTCTTATATTAATGAATTAGCTAGATACCGGAGAAGCTGAAAATAATGCTAGTGGGCAAGCTATAAAACAAAGCACCTAGTTATTTATCTAATACCATTCAGTGGTAGAGTCAGGAAGAACCTCAAATGTCCCCCTCTATGTTATATAGATACTGTATTCAGAATTCTCTCTCTTGATTTATTTCTGTGTGAACTAGAATAAAAGCCAAATTTCAATTTCTTAGAGACTCTTGTGTTTTTAAAATGGGAGTGGAAAAAGGAGGAAGGGAAATGGTGCAGATCTGATACTTAAAGCTGTCTATATTAGAGGTGCAACAGAAAGGGAGGACCATAACACAACCAGAAACTCGGTTATATGACAAAAAGTAAAGTGATAAGGGGTGTCAAAAAGTGAAAAAGAAACCAATCCAAAACTAATAAAACCTGTAAGTGTTTCAGAATGGACAGCAGACTAACTTCCTTACGACTGCTAAACATGGCTAAAAGGAGGGAAGGCTCCTAAGTTTACTACAGAGTTCTGGGTGTTCTATTTAACATCCACATCCTCACCCCCAACAGAGTAGTTCTATTTTAATGGTTTAGTAACTGTGCAATATATGAAAAAACACCCTAAATTAATGTAAAGACAGGTAAAGTTTTTCCAGGCACAGCAAAATGCTCGTGTAGCCTGCAAGCCATTGCCTTGATCGAATTACATGTATTACACAAGAACTGTAAGTCTAAGTCCTTGCTTTAGGCTAAAAGCTCCCAATCTTACATAATGAGTAATACATGAGTTGAAATATATCCTTTCGTGCAAGGCTGATTCCTTTACATTGAAATTCCATGGCTCCTAAAAGTAAAAGGATGAAAAAATTTGTTGAAGAGTCAATAGTCTTCTTGGAATAGCAAAATGAAATAATAATAATAACAACAGGAATCATAGAATCATAGAATGGTTTGAGTTGGAAGGGGCCTTAAAGATCACCTATTCCAACACCTTTGCCATGGGCAGGGACACCTTCCACCAAACCAGGCTGTTCAAAAACTCCACCAACCGGGCCTTGAACACTTCCAGGGAGGGGGCATCAGCAACTTCTCTAGGCAACCTGAAACGGTGGTAATAAATAACAACAACAACAACAACAATGACATTTGAATTAGTTGACATTTTCAGAAATCTATTTGAGTCAAAGCTACTTAGCTTAGTGAAAGTGCAAGTCAGTTCTTCTGTAACTGCAGTTTCATGCATATAGGTCTCCTTACACAATGTATGAGAGACCAGTGAAGCTAGTTTGATCATGGAGATGGCACAAACAAGAAAAATATTTACAAGTTAGACACTGCAAATTTATTCCCAAGGCTTCTCTGTAGAATTATTGTTGAGTTCCAAACCTATGAAACAAACAGATCGTGAATTCAAGCCCATAGCTACCACCTCTGTTACTGATACTTAAAGAAGGTGTTCATAAAATACCAGTTTTCGGGTAAACTGTTTTGCCATCTAAAGTCAGTAGCTGCTTTGATTCTCCCTGTCTTTTTCATAGCCTGATTACAAGACAGCTTGGCTGTTCTGCAAAGTGGAAGAAAGGAAACCTATTGCTGAAATGTCGCTCTGACCCCATTCAAAGAATCAAAGACTTCTCAAAGAATCAGGTTCTTGAAGCAAACCCAAGCCTTTGATTACTATAGCTTATTTCCTTCTCTTGAAAGAGCTGGAGCCTCTGCAGAAGTGATGAACTGCTCCTGCTACTGTGCATCAGCAGCGTCCAGTAGTTTGGGGCTGAATGCTGTCAGTACAAATGAATTGGCATATAAGAGTTATCAGGCAATTCAATGTTCTTATTTTTTTTATATCTGACTCAGACACTAACAGACAACACAAGAAGGCAGCTGGACCACACAGAGTCATGCAGTGTCACAACTGGAATACATGGAAGGGAGTTAAATAACATATTTATGGAATTCAGCATAGAACTGTAAAAAGGGGACATTTTGCCCAAGGATTAGAACTTAATGCTTTTTACAGGTTCAAGTTGTAGATATAGGCTTGACCCACTTGAAAAATATAGATTAAAATGTATTTAAATCTAAAATTAATTAAAGAAACTAAACACGACAGAGATATCTTCTAATGCTCTAGAAACTCTGAAGAATTACAATCAGAATAGTCTAAATTTAGAGTTATATTGTCAAATTTGTTCTTTTATACTGGAGAAAATTTATTTTCTTAGCCGTCTATTGTTCATCTCCTCTAATTTACTCTTTCATAATGCATAATGCAGGTTAATGAGAGCTTTTTTTTTTTTAATTCTGTCCTTAACTTTATTTATGAGCTGAAAGTTTCTTAAAAATATGATTAAATTTCTATTTTAATAAACCTTTAGATATTTTGTTTCATATTACCATTTTCAGACTAAAGAGAACAAAAAATATTCCTATTTATTTTTATTTATATGGTAGAGTTCACATTACTTAATATCAAACACTCGTCAGTTCCAGCTAAAGTAACCTGAATATAATTGTATTCTTAAATAAACCATAATTTTCAATTTTCTGAGGTTTATATAGAAAAAAAAACCAAGAAGGAATATGAGAGGAGTTTAATTGTGTGTTGATCAGTAAAACTTTAATAAAATTTTTACATACACATAAAATTAAATGTGTTTTTGGCACAGTAACCATGAAAAAATATAAGATTGAGCTAATCAATAAAAAAAAGGCTAATTTCTAATGCACTTCTTTTAGTTCAAGTTATTGTAAACTATAAAAAAGACTTTGGAGTATAAGCAGATAATTCAGTAGTTAAATGATCAACTGATTCATTAATGATCCTGGACTTTCTGGATGATTTCTTGGTTTATAGAGAGACATCCAAGATTGCCAGTGTCACCTGCTCCAGCTCTCATTGCGGTACATAGAAATTTACATGCTATAGGGAGGCATGTGCTGTTCAGCAAACGGGCTTTGGGGAACCTGATAGTTCCTAAAGCATAACAGGGAAAAACTACAGTCAGACTGTTCAGACAGAGGAACAGGCTTTGCACAAATTCTCTTAACTGTAACCCCTCACCTCAGGCAATATGACCCTGTTTGATGAAACAGAGCAATCTGAATATGTGAACAGAGGAACTTAAATATATAACTTTGTATAATCATGACTATGCAGTAAGTTATTTGAGGTCATAAAGCTCTGCCAGACTGTACAAAATATTGCTTTCTGCTGCCAGAAGGAAAAGTTATAATCCCTCAAGAGTTTTCATTAATATAGTTCAGCATTTTATATGATATTTCAAGCTGTTCCGTGCAAGAAATTGATCGGAATTGTGACAAAACACTTGTTTAAGGAAAAGGTCATCATGTTATACTACTGTGAAGAAATTACCTCCTGATGAAACGTTCAAGGTTTTTGAAGTGCAACTAGCAAAATGTACATTTCTTTAACAGGAAAAAAGAAAGATCAGCTTACTCACAGTGTAATTTGTACCATCAACAGCTATATGTCTGATAGAATGTAAACTGAAATATATAGAATAGGAATGTAGAAATTTCTGTATATAGCTCTGCTGGGTAAAATCTTTCCTTACAACCTAAATATATTTCTTTAGCTTTAGCTCATACTAGATCAACAGTGAATATCAATCTCTAGGGTAATAAAAATCAAATGCAGCCCATCCTCAGGACCATAGTCAGCTGTCTTGCTGCCTATAACTACAACTTATGGCAATAAAGACTTGTTTTTCAAATTTTGTGAGCAGCAACAATTTTATTTTTTTTTTTTACATTTAATGCTTCTAATATATTAGAAAACTACTTAGAAGCATAGAATTTGCATGCAATGCAATATATCTGAAGTTTTTTCCTTATACTCTGCAGTTCAACTTTCTTAAAACTGTATTTTGTGTGTAACTGTTTCTGTAAACTTCAGCATTTTGGAAAGAAGGAAGACTGTGATATGTCAAAATTCAAGTTAATGCTGAATGATATAGGTTTTTTTGGCTTGGACTTGAACCACAGCTTTAGATGCCTGACCACACATGGAAGCAGGAAAAAAAAGAAATGTAAGAATGTGTATTTATTAGGATGCTGAGAATAACAGAGAGAGAGAGAGATTTTCTCCCACATAGAAGATAGTTTTGGGGAACAGCTCATCTGGAAATGAAGTTGTAAGCCTTTCTGGGTGAAAAGAAGGAAAATTGTTTGTATTCCCCCAGGATAACACTAAATCTATGGAACATGCTTAAGGCAGCTGAAGTACAGCTTTGTGCAAAGTTGTAAATAATTTGAATAGTCTGTTAAAGACAGTCAAGAAAGAAATTAGAAAGAAATTTACAGCTCATCACAAGGAATTGAATATTTGGAATTTGAGAAAAAGATTAAGGAGTGGAACAAGACTGAACAGTGTGCCTGGGCAGATATTCTGCATTCAGCACCCACAGTGCAATAAATCAAGGCAGGAAGCACTAACTGATGTACAAAAGCAAGTTCAATTGAATTTGAAAGGGGGAGTTAGAAGCCCAGTCAAAGGCAGCTCAGGAAGGTTGATGAAAGAAAATAAACCCAACCCCAACACAAAAGCAACCTGTTGAGTAAGATTATTTGATTTGCTTAAAATATTGTCTTTAGAGGGAAACATTCCAGGAAAAACAAGAGCAATTACTGACAGCCTTTTCAGCTGTTGGCAAGATATGTAGAAACAGAGAGGCATTGACTTTGGGATTGGGATAGATACCTGGTGTGCCCAGCAGTGCATATCTAGTGCTGAGTAAATTCTCACCTCTGCCCTGCATGCTCCCTTTAGGCAAGAGCCAGCACAGGTAAGTAAGACTCATCCTCTCAGCTTTGATGATCCTGAAAGTAAACAGAAGAGTCGCAAAAAACAGTTAAGGAATTACAGTGGCAGCTGATTAAGGCTGAGAATCAGTCAAGGCCACGTCACCAGTCATTCAGAACCTTGACCAGTGGGACTGATGCACAGTGAGTAGCGGGGAAAGGAAGTGGGCATCCTAGAAACCCAGGAAAATAAGTCTCTTGTCAGACAGTTGTGATGACAACTGTCACTTTCTTAGATTGGACAGTAGTGTAATAGGCAGTAAATGATAGCCTTGCTGTAGGTAATAATTGATCTGCTTCCCACCAGGTCTAGAAGCTACAGACATCGTTGTTGAACTCTCAAACTTAGTAGTCTTCCTTAGACGAAAATGTAAAACAGGGACTTGGCAATATTTAAGAATATAGAAGCAACCAAAATTTTTTAATTGGTGAAATTTTTTATTGGTGAAACTTTAGAATTTGTGTTTGAACCACTAATTCACCCCCTGTATTCTGGTCTGACTACCATTGATCTTCTTTGAATTTTCTCAATCACCAGTTGAATCCTTCAGCTTTGGTAAGAGTTTAAAATGCAGGTCTCCTTCTGCTTCCCTTTGTGGTGTGACAGACACCTTATTTGATACAGCTCTGGTCAGTCACACCCTGCTTTATTCCCTGAGATTCATGGGCACATCATCCTTGCCCATCTTCTCTGAGCTTGCTTCCATTTTAGGGGTTTAATTGTCAGTCACACACTGGAGCAAATCACAAGACACATTAATATTCCTACAAGTGATAGTGTAAGCAGTGTTATTGACATATCTCGGTCATCAATGAGACATATCTTATGAATCAGATATGCTGAGCAGATAATTCTAGATATGCAGAATCTGATGGTCAGTTCCTGTGCCACCTATTGTCATCACAAACTGGTGATGTCCTCTAGATCCTGACAGTGATGTCTACCAAATATGCTTCATGCAAATGGATAAACAAGTCTGTAATTACTGAAGTCAAATATGTATGTTAAGGCATTGTATATACATACAAATGTTGCTGATAATGAAAAGCAAAGATTCAATATTAAAGAATCTTACTTGTCTATGCTTAAATTTATGACTATAGGAGCATGACATTAAAGTAAATCTTCTTAACAGAACGTACATATGACTCATTTGCATAGGCTTAAAGTTAGCTCCTGGCTTCCTTCGTATGGTTCTTTAGTATCCACATTTAATGACAGTTACAAAAGAAATTTTGAATGGTATACAACCTATCCCCAAAAAAGATTGTTAAGTGCAACTCAGCTCACAGCCACTAAAAAAGTATTTTTGATTGCAATCACTAACCTGATTCCTAATACAACAGCTGGCATTTTAGTAGTTAGTAGTTCTTCAAAAGCTGCAAGTCCCACTAGCTAGCATCCTTAATAAAGTTTAATTACTAGTACAACAGAGAATATTCAAGTCCAGTATGCATAATATCCAAAGGGTTTACCTCCTTAAAGTATAGGTATGGAATTTAACTGTTCCACTTAAAAGAGAGAGTCTTTCACAGTGTTTCAGATTCTTTCATGCTATTAGAATAGGAACTGCAAAGGTAGCCTGACTTTAAAAGGTGGAGTTTAACAAGGAGAGTTTTGTGAGGTTACTGAATAATTTCTGCCACCACAGTTTCTGAAACGTGGGTTTTCTAAGATGTTGTAACTAAGGATTATAGCTAAGCATCAACCAGTGAAAGAACTGAAGTAGCAGCTCACAAGCAAAAATGAAGCATGTCTGTTCTGTTGGTGAGGAAAAATAAAAGATAAGATGTTTCGAAGAAAACATTAAGGTTTTGACAGTTTCTCAGTTTGCTGACTGGGAAGTCATGAATTGTTGCAAACCACAGAACTATTTGTTTCATTCATTGTGCCTTGATAATAAGGTATAATATAAAGCATGCAGGAGTACCTTCAGAATATGCTTCATCTGTCAGGAATTATGGAGGTCTTGAGTGCTTGAGAGCTAAAGCACTTAGTTCACCCATCCATACCAAAGGCTTTAGCAGCCTGATCACCACATTTATAGACTGAACAATCAGGCATAAATACATTTAGGTATTGAAGTCTGGTTTCTGTTTAAGGATGGAAAAATACAGATTGCCAGTCTCCAAAAATAGATAAATATGGTGGACTCCAGTCTTCACATAAGGTTAGAACTCTGTATAATGTTTGGGAGCTGATAAACACCTCAGAATAAACTTAATCTAAATAGTTTTAAAAATGTCAGCTGGATTTGCCTAGTAAGAAATGCTGAATTTCCTCTCTTGCATATCACAGTAAGGAAATTTTTTTTTTTTTTTTTTTCTATACACAATATTTCTGTGGTTCAGGAACTCAAGATTCCTTGTTCTCTGAGTCTAGAAATGAAGGTAGTAGGAAATGCATTGTATTTTTTCTGCAGAGACTGCAGTCAAACTTGCAGTGCATAATTTTCTACAGCATGTAGCGGATTTCCTGTTCCTAAGAGGGTCTATGAAGAATCAGCTTGCATGTTTCTGCACCTGCCAAGCTCTCCACTCTGTAGCATGGTCAATATACAAATTTTGTAGAGCTCTGAATATTTTGATTCAGATCTACAGTGTTCTTTCGAGCAGAATGAATTGCATTGTTGGAACCAATTGTATGTATAAGTTTATCTTACCATGGTGACTTCCACATTGATATATTCTATCTAACTAGGATAGGGAAAAATATCTAAAGTCATATTGTTATACTGGTATAACTTTGGTGTATAACCAAAGTTTACATAATTGTTTTAAAAATAGTGTTTGTGTTCCTAAGTCCTTTAAAAGTATTTTCTAATATATTTACATTTCTTCACATTTTTACACCAATTTTCTCAAATCTATGCTATTCTGCTTCATCTTGGTTTTCTAGGCTTTTATTCCATATATGAACACCCTAAAAAATTGCTTGGAACTCAGTGCCTTGATATATATATGTAACCAAAACCAGAACAGGACATGTAACAACTTCACAACCAAAACCTTTAAACAAATGAAGTTCTACCCCTGCTCCTTTGGGTGCAGTTATATTTACAGGCAGCAGGATGCGATGCCGCACTCTGGGAGGCCTTTTGTCTGAAAGCGTTTGGAAGGGGGACTCTCTGTAGATGACATCAGCCCCCAGGGAGTCTGCAGCAAATCCAGGCAGTGGTAATCACTCTCTCTCCAAAGGACAGCACAGGGTGTGTGGAGCTGGGGGCTGAGCTGAGGGAGCTCCCTCCAAGATGCTTCCATCCCACTCACAGCAGCCACTGAGTAAAAGTGGTGCCAGCTGGAAGAAACCTCTGGAGCTCAGAGCAATCCAGAAAACTGGAACTCGAAGCAATCAAATCACGCCCCTACCCC
>VWPV01017532.1:0-29718 GCA_013389885.1 Geococcyx californianus | reverse complement strand
TATCATTATGTCCCCTCCCTGGGAGTCAAGGTTTAAGGCCAGGTTGTACGAGGCCTTGAGCAGCCTGGTCTGGTGGGAGGTGTACTTGCCCACGGCAAGGGGGCTGGAACTGGATGATCTTTAAGGTCCCTTCCAACCCAAACCATTCTAAGATTTTATGAAAGCATTAAAACTTCAAGGTGGACATCACTTTGACTTATGCTTTCAGTCTGGTTGATTTGAAAACTCCCTAGGCATTCTCTTTTTCCATCAAACCAAGTGATCTTTGAAACACTCACAAATCAGTTGTCAAAAGATATATTGTTTTTAAAATTAAGTGATTGGATTCATTGAAAATTTAATTCAGGAAGATATGGCTATCTACATGTGCCAGGTATCCAAAGTCTATGAAGAGAAAAACATTCAAGGTACTAAATACAACCTGACACAGGAGCATACTTAGCTCTTCATTTATATTGTTGGTGACAGCTGCAGAGCTAGACATTTTGCCAACAATTAAATGCAGGTAACAACAAATAGCCAGTCTTCCTTGTTTCTTCATCAAAATAAGGGTCAACATTAAAAAAAATATAAACTATTAGCAAAACCAAATAAACCCACATTTAGTAGCAATTCACATTTGCCAGAAAATTTAACTAACAGACACCACTTCAAACTTCTACACCTATCAAGAAGGACTAAAGTTAACATAGAAGTTGTATTCACCTTAACCAAACAGCTGACATATAAAATGTGTTCTTAAGCATGACTAGAGAGTGCCACACACAGCAACAATCAAAGATATAAAACTGGAAGGCACATCAGTATGTTTTAACTTGTGCTAAAATTGTTCCTCTGGATTTGGTAAAACACTTCTGTGTACGCACACACGTCTTAGTTTTACTTTAGACTTTCTAGATTTCTATTTGCTTGTGACAAAAATACAAGTTTCACTGTTTTTTAAAAATTTATTTTTACACAAAGAGCAACTTACTCGTTAAAATAATTCAACTCACCTGCTGCAAAGAAGAATCCTGTGAGAAGCCAGTTTCTTTGAAGTCAATTTCATCATCACTGGAAGAATGAATGTGGCAGGTAGTAACCTATACAAAGGAATTTAGTCATTTGCATAGTATAAGACAGCCACTCAAGTATATTCATACTATCTGGCTAAATCCTCAGTTTCATATCAAAACAAAAAAAGTGAGTTATTTATAGTTTTCCCAACTGCTATACCACATAAAGCAGTCCCTGAAATATTTCAATACATGCAAGAGGAAAATGAAGGAAGTTGTTACCTGAAGCATATTGTGCTTTTATGCTTTTTCTTCTGTTAGTATAACACTTATTCTTGCACATCCACCATTCAGCCCTGCACTCAAGTTGCATATCATAAGTACTCTGACTTCAAGTTAGTGCATTTCTGAAAAAAACTTGCCCTATAAACACTAGAACTGTCAGTAAGTGGGAAGAACAGAAATGCACCAAATGACCTCTGGGCATGTGCCTGGAGAAATGACAGACCAAATCCACTGAAGGTTAGTGCTCAATGTACATTTATGAAAATAGTCTTTGCAAGTCTGCACACTTCAAGGTAATTATTATGGTATTTCGTACCACAACGTTAGCAGTGGAAAAACAAAAATACATTTCCTGTACAGTCTGTAAAGTGTGCTGGGGAAACTCTGAGATAGTTCTGCTACATGCTGACTTCTAAGCCTGAAGTTACTGTTTCAGAAAACAACAAGAACTTGTTTGAAAGACAGAAAAGCCTAAAATAGGAGAAAGAGAATGAAAGAGATAGTGTTGACAGATTTACAGTCAACACCCCTGTTTTAAAACAATGGAAAAAGAGTAGTCTCACAGCTGCAGAAGCAGTTCGCTATGCAAGGGTCCCCATTACCACGTAACTTGTTCCATTATAGTAAAAAAGCTCTCTCTGTTGAGCACCAAATGATTGAAGCACTGGAAGTACTCACAAAATCAGTTACAGCCTTCACAGAGCTAACTCATTTACATAATTTTTAAATGACCTTCACATCATATGAGTATGCAGATTGCCTAAGCTTAGTAAATGCAGCAAGATGACTGAAGATGATCAAGTATAACAGTAAAGCAAGGTTCCGTCATTGAGGTAAGAACAGTGTGCTTAACTAACCTTGAAACAAGTCTAGTCATCTACCTAACAATAAATATACAGCTAATTGATAGAAAATTAAGAAAGGTGTGCTTAAGATCTTGCTTTGGGGATACTGAAAATCTGCACTTTAAATCAGGTATATAATTTTTCAGGCATAACCATTAGTTCTGATGAACTTTTTTTTTTAATCCAGAATGCTTTCATCAATTTACAGAAGAGCTCAAACACGCAAACGTACTAAATTGTCCATGTTTATAGATGGACAGGATAGGTCTATGGAGACTAACTTACTACGACCATCACCTACTACCACATTGCTGTCATTCTTCAGCAAAATAGCACCAGTGTTCTCCATAATTAGTCATTGCAAAAATACTCTATTATCACAACCATATTAAACACTGTATCATTATGTCCCCTCCCTGGGGGCCAAGGTTTAAGGCCAGGTTGTATGAGGCCTTGAACTAAATGCTAATCCAAGACTCATGAGAACCGACCATGCAAGCAAAACCAAAGACACAGCACCATACAGATGGCATTTTAAAGATACAAGAACGTGTTTTCATGCTTTGTATTTCTATTCAACTAAATATTGTGCATTCTGGAGGTGTGTTTTAAATGAGGTTTTGCTGTTGCTACATCAAGTGCATCCAAGTAAGTTATTACATATCTAATGAGTTAATTGAAATGTTAATTATAAATCAGCTTAAAATTCTGCCTCTTTAGATGACTCTTGGTCTTGACAAAGAAGTAATTTCTAACAAGAGGAAAGTATCATTATTCTACAAGCACTATGAACTTCTTCCCATTCACAGGCTTACAAAACAAAATACAATCTGTACATCCTTTGATTTTGTCCACAAGTAGCAGTTCCAGATGAATTTCCTATTGCTTCTGTTGCCACACACATCATGTCAGCATTACATTCCAGTTGCTATATTATGTTGAAATAGCAACTTTATCAGTCTAAGCCAAATTAATATAGCATCAGTACAAGTTAATGAAGCCACATGCAAAGCACTGCATTCCTTGAGAAGTCAGGTATATTAAAATTCATTAATTGGCCTGCTGACATGGGAAACAGCCTCTGCTTACTAAAGTCTCCAAGTGACTACTTGCAAACTGTATGTTTCACATGATTAAAAAATGTCATTATACTTAAGTTTAGCTTTTTTCTAAAAACGTAATTAGTACTTCTGTGCGCAGAAGAAATACAGCAGGGGCATAACAAAAGTATGCAAAGTTCCCTGACTTAAGCTAGGTCAGTAACACATGCAACGGGATGTAGGTATCATTTTCCCATTAAATTTACATAGGCTTATTTACATTCTGTAGATAAAACAATGAACATCAGCTCCTGCAGTTTTACTTTGCGCACTTCAAGCAGACAGGAGCTTTCAAGGACACAAACTTCAAGTTGTGAAGAAATTTTCCTTCTTGGTGATTGTATGGGATCAGCTAAAAAACCTAAGCTACTGCAAGATTTCTATACAAAATATTCATTATATAGATTTAGCGGAAAAATAAACTAAAGAATTATCAGTTCCACAGCTCAGCAACTAAATGTACTTACTGATACAAGTACACGGTAGTTGGGAAGACGGGTTGTACTGCTGACAAAAAGAAACTGGGGCTCAAGTTAACAGCCATAATTTTTATACATTTCCCTCCACTACTTACCAGGTCAACTGTATTCCTCTTGTTAGTTTCTCCTAAGGAGTTTGTGCAGAATGTCTCCCACCGCTCTCTAACCTCCTCTGGAAGCTCTAGCATAGGAAACAGGAAAAAAAAAGTTGATACTATCAACAATTGAGCACCACTTAGTTTTTAATTGTTCTCTTCTGCTCTAGCAGAAATACTGCAAAGAACAAATACATCCTCCTAAATCTATCTCCATCTAGCAAACAAGTCCAAATTGAGCAGATCAGGACAAGCAGGTCAGCAGAAAACAAAGACAGATGTAAGCACATGTTTAAGAATGGCTGCTTTTAAATTGAATGCATCAGAAATAAGCAATATCGTCTTCTTTTATCCAACCGCTCCCTTTTAATTTAAGTTCCTAAAAAATTGATAATGAAAGCCATAAAGACAAACCTAAGACCATTAAGTTTACCTCTAATGAGCTGTTGAACTAGTGTACTGTTTGGCCCCTTATCTGTACTATGCACAATACAGTTCGCTATCCTTGTCAGATGACCCATATAGCCATGCCGTCTTCCTCCTTCAGCCCTGCAAGAGACAAAAGGAATTCAACTCCCCACACTGAGATGAAGTGTGCTACCAGATTTTGCTGTAAAACAATGAGTTAAGAGGTTACAAGACAGAGTAGGCATTCTTAAGCAGATGAATTGCATCCTAAAACCAAAGGCTTACAAAGGTATCTTAGAATTTACGATACTACCTGGTTTGACTACACTGAGCCACTTTAGAAGACTTAACAAGAATGTAAACTCCCAAGAAGGAAGTGCAGAATATCTGAACAGGTTACTTCTGCTTTCATGTTTGTGTGTGTGTAGAGAGAGTTAAGCGTACAGTATTATCAACATAAAGATAAAATTAACAACAGATCCAGAGATTTTAGGAAATTTCTGTTGCTGGGAGTAGTTTTCAAAGCCCCAGTACACCAAACATTGTCTCAGAGCTTTAAGTCCATGATAAAAAGAAAAAAAATTCTTAAATCATTAGTGTGCTCTAGTATTGTAGAATTTCTTAATATTACTTTTCGCATACACAGCTCGAATGGTATGACCAATTGAAATTTAAATTAGGATCATTGCTTACCTGAAGTTTAAGAATGATATTTAAGTGCATACTAGCGGTAAAATTACAAGGCAGTTTAAATTAGTTTGTTTTGAGATCTTTTTTATTTTTTTTTAATGGGACAGAACTACTTTGCAGAAACAGTGATTACAAGTTTTTAGAGTCGTGTATTGAGTAGCTAGGATCAGCTGGAAACATTCTAAGTATAACCCAAGAGCTAACATCAGGGCTCTGACTCGAACTGAATTTCTAGCATTTAGCTGAAAGGTAACCACACATTTGCTGTATCTGCTTTTTAAGGCTTTGTGCTATTTAGAAGAAAAATGAAGAAAGATCAACTCAATCAGCTAGACAAACCATGAACTTGACCAAAAACTCTACAAAGTGACACCAGTTCAGCAAGTAGCCTATGCTATGCAAACACAAATCGCATTACTTCATTATCCACCATTGTCATCTAACGTATGAGATAATTTCAGTTACATCAGTGGCAGGTATCATGAATGAAACTATCATGGTTTTACAGGAACAACTTGAAAAAGAGATTCCAGTCTTATTTTCTTGACTGCTTAGGTGAAAAGTACATTCAAAACAAGCAAAGTGTGATGATGGCAGAGATTCTCATTACTAGTACAGGAGATGCCATAAAAGAGCACTTGTATTTGACGAAATGGATTGACTTGTCACTGTCTAGCCAAAAAGTATAGAACACAATTGTATCTTCTGTCAGCAAATGCTTATTAATCTCACGGAACGAAAAAAATTTTCCTATATCAAATGTCAGTTTTTCTGCAGCAGAAAACAGTCACCCTCAAGGTTCTAGAGCTGCTCAAAATAACAGTGACAAAGTGACAAAATACAAGCTTAAAAAAATCTCCATTCCCTGAAACAGCTAAGCTAAATATATCTTTGAATTACCATAAAGACTTATCTTTTATATTTGGAGTCACACCTGCAAAAATTTGATAAAGGGGTGAATTACTTAGTCTGCTCATTTCTCACAAATAACTTATTTCCAGATAAAAGCATAATCTGATGTTTACAACAATATTTTCTGCATTAATATGTGTGAACATGAGACTAAATATTTCATTCATCCATACAGTAAGCACTGATCAAGAACATTCTTATCCAATCAAAGAACAGTTTTAGATAGGTGGGATCTTCAGAAATAACTTTCCGTACTTCTCTCCTACAAAAGTCTAACTGCTGCTAAAGTTGGTAATTCTCTATAACCTCAGAATACCATGTAATTTAGACAATTTTTTAGAGAGTACGTTTTCTACAGTTAAATAAAGTCATATTCCCTTTCTTTGAACCATCCTCTTCATCTAATTCAACATCCTTATTTTTAGGTCAGTCACATTAGCCGTATCTTTACCATCTGATTCACATCAAATAGGAACAAGAAGGTAGTAGAACTGTCTACCTCAAACAATACGCCAGCAAACCAGCAACACTATCCTAGCTAACCAATTCAGTATTTTACTAAATAGTAAATGTTTGCTCTAACTTGTTATCTCCTGAGCCAAACTTTTGAGCCTTGAGATAGCTGGTTTACCACCTCAGGTGAAGACTGAGGTTTTTTTCTCCTGCTATGAACACCATTTCAGACATCACAAGCTAATTGAAACTTTTATTCCTTCAGAAACACATACTTTTAGAAGGTACTCCATTGCTGAAGATTTGGCTTTTATTACTTAGGAGTCTGTTGTACCCCAATATTTAATATCCTTTGATGTGTTTCACTTACTAGAGAAAAGTGTTTCCTGTCCTCTCAAAAGTTCCGGTATGTTTCTGTACTTAAGGATGGGCACTTTAAAGATCATAGTAATATGTTACACATGCCAAGAATAAGGACCTATTATATTCTCAAACGACACTGTGGAAAAAAGGATTAGCATGCTACCAAAAAGAGAAAGCTTTAATCCAGATATTAACAGATAAGTTTTTAATACTGGCTAGACTAGTCATGAATTGGTCATACATTCATTTCACAACTCAAGTCTCACTTAGACAATTGCAGGGAATAAGAAAACTAGTTACTCACTGCTTCTTCTCATTCATCTCCCATGCGTCAAGTATTCGTTCTATTAATTGGCACTTAAGGAAGAGCTATCAAAAAAGCAAAATATGCTTAGTAGCAGTGAAGTGGATCATTATTATGCATTTTACAGTTGATTTTAACAAATACTGAAGTCTTACAAGACAACTAATTTCAGGTTCAGGATAAATACTTTCATCACAGGGTCTGAAGTCTAGAAGCAGCAGCCAGATTCCAACCAGTAACCTAAAAGTTAGATCTGCATTACTTCTATTTCTCTTTATAGCTACTGAGTTGTAGTTGGCTTAAAGCTATAGAAATAGAAATTTTAATTCTTAAAAAAATTAGAGGAACTTCTCCAAATAAATAAATACTTGCAGCTCTGCACAGATGCTCACTTTAGAGCAACAAAAATCTACTTTATGGGACTTTCAGCTTTAATGCCCTGAATAAACATTTTAAGAAAAAACAGAAATATTCCTGTTTATCCTATACATAAGGTAAAATTTGTGCATATTTTATTTAAGAGTAACTGCTACGATAACCTGGAGAAAGGAAAATTCAAGAGATTCCCAAACTCCCACAACTTACATGTTTCAGTAAGAGATTATCCCCTTGTCCCTTCAATAAGGGATTGTCAGTGGAATCCCGATCTGTAATTGTTCCATTTTCTGGACTTTCAAGAGGACTTGCAAGAATCAGTGCAACACAGATTTCTACTTGAGTATGCAAGAAGTTATTCCATGTATACTTAAAGAACATGTCCTGAAAAATGAATTCAACAATGTTTACACAAACCAAGGTCTTTGTTAAACATAATCAATAGTCTCACCCCAGCAATCCATTTGAATGACAGACTATCATATCGGATCGGGACAAAAGCTCACCTGTAATTGGATTTATCACATGGGTAACCAATAACGTGCTTTCATAGAACAAAGACAGCGTGGAATGACACTCACCACTTACATTCTTTCTGCTAGCTGCAGCCCAGAGAGTTCCAGTCTTATTTATGACCTTAGTAGCCCTTGACAAATTTCTCTTTGAGTTCATTTAACCTAGTGTCTACAATACCATTTATAATCTGCTCCTCACTTCAGTGAGATGCCTTACAAAATCATATCTACTCATTTTGAACCCAATATGTACTACTTTTACTCTTCTATTACAGAAATCCACCTCAGATAATCTACAGGCAGTTGAAGACTGTTAAATGCCTTATACAAGACAAATACAGAGGTTAATTCAGTCACATTCCTAAGTTGTCCACATATAAATATAGGAAAGATTTTTTTCAAACTTTATGTCCAGTTATTTTAGACTACTGATTACTAGCAATCTCAAATGATTGCTGACACTGGTAAATTAAATTAGTTATAGAAATATGTGCACCGATTGGAACAATATTAAACAATTCAAGTTTCATTAAAAACACAGCTAAATATCTCCAATTTTTATTCAGTCGTCATAAGCTAATGACGTCTTCCCATAAAGATATGCTACTGGATCTAAAAAAAATACTTTTTCTAACTGTCAAGCCTGCACATTAAAGCATGTGGTGTTTCATCAAACAGCATGAAGCATCAAGAAGTTTATATGGCTATAATTATTTTACTTTTCTTTATATAAAACCTGCAACAGAAGAGCATGTTCAAACCTCACTTAAATTAGTTTAAAAATTTTCTCTTTATAAGAACATGCAAGTATTCTTAGCACGTACATTCTCTTAGACAATACATGCAGGAAGAACTTCATTTACAGTGAAGTTAGCTATTTGCATACAAGCTAGCAAAAGTCTGCAAGCCTGAGTTGTGCACAGAAGTTGACATGAAGACATCACAATCAGAACTGTATTAATTAGTTGGAGGAAAAAGATGTTAAGACTAAAACCATCTAGGGTAGAGGAAATATTTACAGTAAGTTTGCAACTACCTGCAGAAGTTTTCATATTTTATTCAAAGTCTGTAGTGTAAGTTCTAGCATGTTTTGCTAGTTATTTTTTAACTGATACCAATATTTGAATTTTTGGGGCAACTTAAACACAAAGAATATATTCTGCTATGTAGGTGTATGAGGTAGGAAGTACTCAAAGGACACATTCCGCATTGGCAAAAAGCAGTGATTTGAATGACTGAAAGTTTGTTGCACAATATCTTACATTGAGAAGTTTGAAGGTGTACAAGCTTCCAAGAATACTGTCCCTTTGTAAGAGAGTGCTGAGATACCATTTGGTGTATGAGAGGAAAAGGGGGTTTGCGGTAACTACTTAGGAAAGGAACGAACACAGTGGTGAAGCCTTGAACATGGCTGAAAGCTTGATCACGTAGATGAAAAAAAAAAAGCTTGTTAAGAAAATCACTTCATGTATTTATCAAAATGTAGGGAATAAGAATTATTCAAGTCATTAAAGAAAAATGCTGACTTCAGACAGATGAATTCACAGTAAAATCCAATATTAGAAGTCCTTAAATGGTACAACAGAAGCCACAACACAGTCTGAAAAGTTAAGTTGAAAAACGTGCTACAATTTATATGTGATGCATTCAAATAAAAATAAGGAAGACAGCATGAAGTTCTTACCAGTATTACTCCTATGCTGTTAAGCTCTATAAGCTCCTGATTTACACTGCTTGTATTTGTCTGTAAAAGGCTAGATATTAATCTAATCACATTTAAACGTGTGTTTCCCACAGGTGGATCCAACACACCCCAGGTTGTCTTCATGATGCTTTTCTGAAAAAGTAAAGATACATACATAAATCCCATTAAAATATTTCTTAAAAACAGCTAATCATTACTGTGCACAATGACAGAGTCATGCTTAAAAATATATACGAGTGTTGCTCAAGTCTTACCTTTTTGCAAAAAAGTATTTTAGTTCTGAACACTATAGCTCATTTTAACTCTGTAGACAAGAAGCACTAAAAATAACCACATGAAACAGACTACACTGTAAAAAATGATTGTTAACTACAAACAGGATCTCAAAGTAGATGCATTTTTACCCAACCTTGAAAGGAATTCAGAGCGACTTCCTAGGAAAGGCTCCTTCCTGAGCCTTTCCAAGTACAGCTTTAGTCTACATTGCTACAATGTATACAAAACAGCTAGGTGGACAGTCTTTAAATACAAAATAACTCAACAACCTGGCCTTTACTTTTCACTTTGGCCCACAGGTCCTTCTCTCTAATGGAGAGTGCTCCATTAGAGAGTCTTTCAGTGCTCCAGCTGGAATTCTGCCAGTGAAAACTAGAGTGGAAAACTATAAACGGAAGACAGGAAGAGGCCCTTAAATTGCTTCAATCCATAAAAAAGCCCACAAAATGCCATGGAGCTGGTCTACGTGGACCCTAGGTGAGTCTAGAGGAATTTTGCAGGCCTCGTGGGCTATGCCAAAGTTGCAAAAGACTGACGCATCCATTAACTTACTTTTGGAGGCTCAAGCAGGAGTTCATGGAAGGCAGAAAGTCGTGCTTTTATGGCTTCTAAAACACTCTTGTTGACCGAATATGTTGAATTGCTCATGCCTGGAGGACAGATCTCTATATGGCCTTCAAATCTAAAACATGCACAAGCAACATTTGGTAATTAATATTAAAACTAGTTGTGAAACATCTTTTAAGTATGATTTTGAGTGTCATGGTTCTGAAGGGATGTGAAAAGAACAAAGAGGCAAGTAAAAATATAAGGTTATAAATATAAATTAAGTGTGAAGTAATAGCTGAATGAGATTCTTCCAAACATGAGCCCTCGTACTTTTAGATTTATAGTGCTTGATATCTGCCTCAAAAGAGAGTACGAGCTTCACTCATGTACCCTGAACAACATAAACAAGTTGAATGTACCACACAGATTTTGTTCAGTGGTTTCTCAAAGTGAAGTTTTAATAAAATTCTGAATAACTTTTTAAAAGGTCAATACTCTCTCACTACACTGTACATATTCACTCTACTCCTTGTATCCAGAAACAAAGAGATGAAGTGCAATTACTCTGAACTGTCAAGTGGTATTTCAACTACCTTCTATAAAAAAATGCAGAAGACCCGTCATTTGGTGGAAGTGTAGTAATGCTGATCACAATCACTTCGTTTGCTCTTTTACTTCTTCAGAAGTGGTCCAGTCATAAGTACACAAAAGACACTTGCCACTGCTGAATAGCAGCTTAGTTAAATTAGGCAGGCCAATTTAAGCAAAACAAGCAAAACGAGAACACTCACGTCTGTCGTCTTGTCTCAAGTAAGGTCAATAGTATTTGGATTGCACTGACTATTGCAGATTCATTTTTTTCTTTATGAAAAATATTAGACAGCAGCTGCTCTATGATTTCTTGCCTGAAAAGAGAAGCATTGGTATCAGATATAACACTTCTTCAGGCTACAGGTGTTAACAGAAGTAGCTACCCTTGCCAATATAAAATTAATAAAGGGATAATACATAGAAAACTAGTAGCTATCGAAAGCTAACAAGTACCACTAGGACAATAACTCGCATCCTTACTGCCCCAGTCATATTTCTCCTAGTCTCGCCATTGATCTAGTTTTTTGATCCGACAACCAACAATACAAAAAAGGAGTTTTCCGGCAGATCCAAAACCTCATTCAGTTTGCCATAACAGCCACACAAACCTAAACCTATAATCAGCTAAAGGAAGAAGGGGGTGCAGGAGAATCTTTGCTGGCAGAAATACAGACTCAGATTAATTTAAAAGCAGAAATCCAAAGCCTCACATGTGTACTCTGCACGCTGTCAAGTTGACATCCACATGTCTGGTCAGCACAGGAAATATTTTAATTAGAAAGCCCACCCCCTCCCTCAAAGTTCTCCAGGTGGGCTCTGCTTACTTGCAGAGTTATTTTAAATTACACAAACAGATGATGATGAGTACCCAAGAAAATTCACCTGAAAAGCAGAGCTTGCCATTGCTAAAGATTTTCAAGGTTGAAAGTTAAGAAGTATGTTTTTATGAACAGGAAATAAAATTAGAAATTCATGAAGCCAACTTACTTCTCTAAGCTTGCAAGCAGCGGATCTGGTTCTGAACTGTTCTGTACTTGTAGCATCTGGTCTCTGCTTAGACGAATAATTTCACAGAGTGACTGTGATGCATTTGAATGCCTCTGGAACAGAAAAACACATCTTCACTATAAGAGTAATAACATGCTGGACTAATTCTTCAGTTAAAAGAACAGAAACTTTCCGCTTGGGCTGGGGGGACACTTTACTACACAGCAAGAGGCTCATTCACATGACCACACTTAAATACTAGAATCAATTGACGGAAAAACAAGCATGAAGAAAACAGTAAACCCAGCATTTTACTGTGCTGTACAGCAACTTACTGAACATATCCACGAGAGTGTCAGACCAATACTTACATCTTCATCTTGAGACGGATGTACAATTTCCACAAGCCGCTGGATAATTCTCTCCTCATTTAACCACTGTAAAAGTGTTTGTGGGTGTTAGTAAGAATGTTATCCAAGTCAATGAATTAAATGAATTAAAATCAACAAAATGAAAACAAGTTGACAACTTCCACAAGTTATACTGTCAACATATCTAAACAAGGACTTCAGAAGAAAGGAATCAAGTAGAATTAGTGTTTCTGAGCAACTGTAAATAAAAAAGTCTTTTATCTACAGCTTAAATAAATTTTTATGTAAAAAGAAGTCAATAAGGTCCAAAATATTTCTAAAATTGCATCTGGCAGTTGTAAGTTAGATACTAGGGACCAGGGAAAGAGACCAACCAACCACTCAGGTTCTAAGTTGTCCTCACCAGTGTTGTGGCTCCACTGGAAATGTACTGGCAGCTCCAAGCAAAAAGCCCCACACATCTAATTTCAGCACATTTAGGAGAGAAACTTAGTAAAACCAGCATAACATAAGTCACTTTACAATTCATATATCAGTCAAAAATCCTTTGAGACATTTTACTTACATTTAACACTTCTTGCCGGGGCTGTGGAGGTTCTATGCAAGTCAACAGCCTAAGCAACAAGTCCATGATAGCAGAGGTCCCTATGTGCTTAATAATGAGGTCTACAAAATCATGTTTCCTCTTTAAAAAATCCACAATCTAGAAATTAAAAATAATTAAGCTTACATTTGCTTATCTGTATTTTACATAGGAAATCAGACCAACTAGTTCTATTTCTCTCCTATCAAATGGAGAAAACATAAGAACTACTTAAACACTTCTGCCACTTAAAGCTTGCTTTGTACTGCAAGATGAAATAATAAACACGTATAGAGAAGAAAAACTGGCACAGTACAGATCCACACTAGGTGCAGTGTGTCTTTGGCCTCGACTTTCAAGCCCAACTTGCTGACCACAAACTACTTATAATCCAATGCCCAGCTTTCCTTTTTGGTATGAATTGCCCTCATCCATGCTTAGTGAGCAAAGCTTGACACAGCAAAATGTTGAAGAAATACAAACAAATAAAGCACTTGCTAAATTGAAAAGATGCAGAACAGTGTCACAAATTTAATTTGCTGAGGTATGAAAGTCAGTCATTGTAGCCAATGGCAGTACTGGGACACGTGAACACAGAGTAAAACATTTCTAAGCAAGGATTCCAAACCTATTTCACCTTGTTCTACAACAATTCCTCTCAGCAAGTTGGACCCACTCACACAGGTTCAATTCACTTACCTTCACATCTAACAGAAACTTATGCAAATATTGCAATATAAAATACTGATCTAAGCTAAGTCAGAAAGTAAGCACTCACACACTGATTGCACAGGCAATCTGAACAGCTGAGGCAAAAATCTGAATCAAACACATCTTACCCACCCAAAAATATTTTTTAATCTGATGCATACCATAAAAAAAAAAAAGTTCAGTGTCTTCAGTTAAATTGGAAGTTGAATGCTGCTGCTATCCCTCAAATGTGCAGCCTCAAAGCAGCACTGCCCAGTATAACAAGAGTTCTAATAAAGTTGAACTGGAGAGCTTGCAAATGCTTACCTGCTCTGGTTTTCTGCTTATAAGAATACTTAGCACCTTGCTGAAGAAACTGGCCAGTAAAGGGTTTAGAGGAGATTCATTTAAGAGAAAGCTGTACAGTTTCATAAGTAAGGATTCTTCTTCTCCCAGTCTGTCATTGATCTGTGAGACATCTGATGTAAGCAGCTCACATGATATGTTTGGATATCTGGGAAAAGAGGGAAAAAAAAAAAAAAAAAAAGTATCATTCATACTTCAAAGTTGTCATACTTCCAGTTCTTGAAACCAGAACCTGCTAAGGCTTCCGACCAAGTTTTCAAGAACATCTGGTCTGTATTAATTTAAACAGCAAACTAGAATAAGGTACCACAATTGTACATTCAGACTATAAGCTCTGTTCTTTCCTTTAAGAAGGAACAGACTATTCTGTTCTTCAGTAGCAACAGGACACTAGGCAAGTTGTGAAAGAATAGGGCAAGCTCTTATTTTAAGACCTATTGTTAAATCCATCTGTTCTACTGTTAAACTCAAAAAATAAAAAACCAAAAAAGTTCCACCTATATTGTTCAATATATACATTATATAAATCAGGGGTGTCAAACTCGCAGCTCCCATCATTCTGGTCCTGCAGCGTAATGTGCATCACACGCTGCACACATGACCACTGTGCAGGCAGGAGCATAGGGGTAAAGAGCTCAATGCTTCTGCCAGGTAGAAACAAGGTGCCGGGCTCAATAAAACAGTGTGAAGGGCCGAATTCATCCCACAGGCCCTAAGTTTGACACCCCTGCCCTAAATAATGTAGAATCTCAGTAAACTAGTCAACGCCTGGCAAAGTCTGCAAAATTAGCTAGTACTGATCTATGACAAGAGTCAAAAGTACAGTTCAGAACAATGTGTAATTAAATTAAGAGGCCATTAAGACCAGTAATTTCCCACATTTGACAGCACTATCATCTACTCACACACCCACTTGGATACCATCAGCAGCTTAAGGTTTTGAAGTAAAAGATGCTTCAGATTTCAATCTCTAGTAGTAACACAGGAAGCTTGGTTCAACCAGAAACGGTGAAGTGTTGCAACTAAGAATTGAGCTTATTTCATGTTATTTTTTTTACATATTAAGAAAAAAACCGCTTTTTGCATTAACTCTAAAATAGGTCAAAAATGGTAGGAATGCTCTTATACAAATTACTAGGTTGACTTTCAAGTTTGAACCTTCTCAAACTAGCTGAAGTCATGGCCACAGCAAATTCTTACAGTTCTAGCTCTGCAAAGTAAAACACCAGCAGTTAAGTACCTTCTTCCAAGGAGTGCTACAGACGTTCTAACAAGCATCTTCAAAACATATTACCAGTCATCCATAAAACAAAGCTTAACACTTCACTATACTAACCAAATAGGGTTTCTCATTCAACTATTTCCTTAATAATAACAACCACACGATTCTTCATGAAAGCTCTGACGGTTTTTTTGTAAGCCTCCTGTGGACTGCAATTGGGTTTGGAAGCATTTGTGGATAAGAAGCCTCCATCTGAACAATATGCAAATATTAGAATGATTTATTTTAAAAGTTCTACAAAATTCCATGAAAACAAACTTACTCTAAGGATATCAGTACTGTACAACACATCAGCACACAAGGATTCAAAACACACTATCAAATTAACTGGAGTAAGTTCCCCTCCTTTGTTCCACCTTCCCAAGTCTTCCCCACCCCTAAAAGTGTTCCTACTTATATCGAATTTTTTCATCCATGTCTTGAGGTGGTTCTTCAATAATAAATGAAACTAGGTCTTCCAAACATTCTGATTTCAGCAGAAACTCTATAAGTTTGCGATTCTGAGCCTTGCACTCTTGCAGAACATCCTCTTCATCCATCAGTTCCTTCAGTGTTACATCATCTCTCTCTAGAAGTGTATCTATGTGGGATGACGAATGAAGATCAAATTTCCAAAACATGCTGGTCTAGATAAGAACATACACAAAGCATTAAGTTTACAAATCTATTTAAGCAGTATTTGTAGTAACACTTCATAGTAGTATTTCATAGCTTCTAGAACTCAAATAAGACACACTAGTAGACGCTGATGATCAAAAGCTACCAAACCAATCTTAATTAAAGAATATTCCAAAGTTATTTTTATACCTCTAGCAATAGCCAATATTCTAACATCCAAAGATAGTTAGGTAGCTCCAGGGCTTTACTTGCATGAAAGGAACGTGCTAATCTGCATTAAGGAAAAAACGGATAACTTTGGGTTTCAGTTTATTAAATGTGCTATTCCCAACCTTTGTTTTTAATCTATGCACCAAGTCTCAAATTTAGAACAACTGACTCAGCAACAGAGCTGGAAGACGACAAAACGCACATTGCACAAATGCATTGAAGTTCCACCCCTACCATTGATGAAAACATGTAAAGGTGGAGGAACTACACTTGTAGGCAGCACGCAAAGCGCTGGAGCCAATTTCAACACAGGATCTACTCTCTACCTCCCTCAACAAACTTGACACAGGAGAAAGAACAAGGGACAATAAAATATCTTACGCAAACACATGAAAGGGCACTGGCGCCAAAAAACAAAACATATGTTTCTGTTACAGCTTTTTACAGTAACAATGAGCAACTCTTCTTTACAAAATGCTGTGGCAACTCCATAATAATTCTGTTGCTCTAAGACACTTTGCAAGCAGTTGCTACTGAGACAACATACTATTAGAAAAGAATATTTCAGTCTATGACAGATCAATTAAATACCTGCTTTCACCTCTCATTAAGCTCAATACAAGCACTCACTCCATTTTCCGCTCTCCAAAACAGAGATTTTACATGACATTTAATCTCTGACACATTATCAGCTGGTCTTACGTGAATGCAGAATTTAAGCGCATCAAAAGAGATACTAGAGATACTAAAGAACAGAACAAACTCTTCTTTCCTTACAATTCAAAGCAGCATAGTTTTGAGCACTACTTCCTTAAAATAAGGGAAGAAACACTTCTTTTGTTCCTTTAGTAACTGCCTTTCAAATGTAAAGGATTAATTTAATACATTAATTACTGCTGTGATTTAGCTACATCATCAGCTGCAAGGACAGGTACCTATCGCAGAGAATGTAGGTGAACAGCAATAATTTTCGCAAGAGTAATTCTGTAATCTGCAGGTTGTATGCAGAAGCGAGCTCCAAGACATCCTACACTTTTGTCATACACTCTTATAAAACCTACAAAACTAAAATAGAAATATCTAATTCTTAGAGAAAATAAAAGGTAGCTTTAAGCATGTATTTCCAAGTTAAAATAGATTCAGCATACACACTACAGCTACTTAGAAGAGCGAAGTGTCATTTAATACTTCAATAGTTTAGAAAACAGATGCAAGTCCAAGGATCCAGCAAAACCCTTAAGACTCTCTTCATTAGTAAGACTTCCAGTATTTGGCCTAAATATTGAAAAGCTCACTATGGACAAGTTTTAATTGCTTTTAAGGTTTTCATTGTTGCTTTAACCATTACACACTGATCACTTAATACCACCTTAATTTGCTTAGCATCAGAAGTGGTAAGCATACGTAACTGCCGCCAGATTACACAGCTTTCTGTTTAAAGATAAAAGAATCAAACAAAATCAGTCAGGAATAGGTACCGATTATTTTGACTGCAGTATTGGTACTTAAACTCCTTGCATGGGATCTCAGATGATTACGCAGTTAAACAGGGAAAAAAGATCTCTTTTCTACTAAGAGTATTAGTGAACTTGCAAGCAGAGGTAAAACTACCTGATCTCACAATTAGCTTAGATCAAATTATACAATTAGCTTAGATCAAATTATACAGAGTTATTATTAAAGACACTAGTTTGCGGGCATTCAGGCTATGCACAGACTTATTGTAAGCTAGTGAAATTAGTGCATTACTAAAGTCACGGAATAGTTTTTGTTTGAGCCTCTAAAATGTAGATCAAATCAAGTAATCCTTATCAATGCTAATTCCAGATGTAAATCCCTCTGTGGTGGTTAAAGCTCATTTCAGTAGCTTCGAAGTATTTCTCAGTTACTTATTTCAAGAGAAATTCAACAACAAAGAACAGCAATAACAACAAAAGAGGCATACTACTGCAAACATGTTACGGTATTATTTCACAAACTGTCTCCCAGGCAAGCTCTTTTAGGGCGTGCTCCCTCAATATGTCAGGTTCCAGCCAGAGATTATTCCATCACTTTTCAATAGGAGCCCAGGTCCTTTGAAATAAGGAAAAATAAACAACATAAAATGTGCCAAAGAGGAAGTCCAGGAACCCTGAAGAGAAGAGAATTTTCTTAGGCATTATCACTGGTGATAATCTAGAATCAGCCTACCACAGTTCTAAATGGAAGTTTTAAAATCAAAAAGTTATTGTTATTTTTCCCACAGACTACTGTTCTGCCTCTCCCTCCCAGAACCTACCAATTCTAAAACATTGAAATTTTGAATTACCTTCGTGCTTTTTCAAATTTCAGTCCCATTAACAGAGAAGGATTAGGCTTTATGTCCACAAATCAGGAGGGTTCCTCCCAAAATTTCACTATCTGCAAATTTATAATGAATTCCACAGGTCAACTGGGTTATGTTACTCCCAATGTTCAACTCCATTGCCAAAATGAGCAGAAAATCACAGCATTGCAAGATGTAAAAGACTGCTAAATACCAGACATGCTCAAGATTAGGTATTATAAAAAGCAAAGTAATCCAGGATAATACTAAAAACTGTCAGATGTGCGAAGAAAAACTGCATTAAAAATGGTACAGCTGCTGCAGATATTTGACTGTCTTTTGTAATTTGAGTTAGCATTCCATAATCTGAGAATCCCCAGCAAGACCAACCAACTTCCAATTCATGTAAACAGTACTTCTAAAAATTTACATCAATTTGCTGATATACAAGTTATGACGATTCAAGATCCTAAGGAACATCTTGCATTCAGAAAAAAGTTTTGTTTTTTTAGTTAATATTAACAGCTTCTTCTCTGAATGAATGCTGAAATAACATTGTGTGTACTAAACACCAGACAAATCTGAAAGGAAAGCCATCAGTTCACCAAACTGAAGACAGTCTGTCAACTTCTTTAAGATAGAAGTAGCTGAAATTCTCACCTACGTTGTTAGCTAAATGGAAGAAATAAAGCTTAGTAGCTATGCTTTCTGACCACAAAAAGAATTAAAATGAAGTCTTCTGCCTACTACAGCCAAGGAAAACAGCACTGTGTGTATTTTAATTAACAGTAAATTGTCTGTGGTTCTTTCTAGAGGCCAAGTGGTAAACTGGCATCTCTATCATAAAAAGTTTGTAACGGTTATATTGGTAAATTTCTCTGTAGCTTCCAGTCAACATAAATGTTAAACAGCTTGCCTGAATACAGACAGTCCTGTTTTCAAGCTATAGCACAAAAAAAATTCCAATCAGACAAGCATATAGCTTAATTTTGGACATCGCCTATATTGAACCTTTTGAAAAAAAACATACCTGTTGCTTTAAAGTAGGGGTGTCAAACTCAAGGCTCCTGCTGTTCTCCTCCTGCAGAGTAACGTACATCACACACGTGACCAGTGTGCTGGCAGGAGCATAAGGGCAATGAGCTCAGTGCTGTCACTAGGTAAAAATAAGGGGCTAGGACAGATAAAACAAGGTAGAGGGCTGGATTCGGCCTGCGGGCTGTGAGTTTGACACCCCTACTTTAAAGCATCCAGAAGACCCTTCAGTAAACAAGAAAACTATTAAAGCAAGCTGCTCATTTAAATAAAACTTTTAAGCACTGTACTTAGGTAAAATACGAGAAACATACTTTGCAAGGACTTGGCACCTTGCACATTTACCTAACAGTTAGTTCAGTATTGGTAGCTACAAGCAGGCATGGGGTTCCATCCCAGCAGTGGCTGATTGCCTCCACACCATGAAATGGTGGAGTTGAAAGATGCTTAGGGCAGCGAGGAGGGCATGCAGCAAGCTCACTACCCTGGACTTCAGGGAGCAGACTTGGGCCTCTTCAGAGATCTGCTTGGTAGGGTACCATGGGATAAAGGCTTGGAGGGGAGAAGGGCCCAAGAAATCTGGTTCATATTCAAGGATCAACTCCTCAAAGCTCAGCAGCGATGTGTCTCAAAAACACCAGGAGGCTTGGATGAACAAGGAACTCGTAGACAAACTTAAAAACAAAGGGCGGAAGCAAGGGCAGATAGCCTGGGAAGATACCGAGAAGTCGTCCGAGCAGCCAGGGATCAGGTTAGGAAGGCTAAAGTCCAGATTTCAAGTATTTCAAGGATAACAAGGAAAGCTTCTATAGGTACATCAGCGATAAAAGGAAGACTAGGGAGAATAAAGGCCCTCTCCAGAAGGAAATGAGATACCTTGTTACCCAGGATATGGAGAAGACTGAGGTACTCAACTTTTTTGCCTCAGTCTTCACTGGGAAGGGCGCAAGTCACAATGCCCAAGTGGCAGATGGCAAAGGCAGAGACTGGGAGATCAAAGAACCACCTGCTGTAGGAGAGGATCAGGTGTGGGCACATTAATGAACCTGAAGGTGCACAAATCCATAGGACCTGACGAGATACATCAGGAGGTCCTGAAAGAACTAACGGATGAACTTGCTAAACCACCATCTTTGAGAAGTCGTGGCAGCCTGGTGACGTTCCCACTGATGGAAAGAGGGGAAATATAACTCCTATTTTTAAAAAAGGATAAAAGGAAGACCTGGGGAACTACAGGCTGGTCAGTCCCACCTCTATGCCAGGCAAGATCGTGGAGCAGATCCTCCTGGAAACTCTGCTGAGGTACATGGAAAATAAGGAGGTGACCGGTGAAAATTGAAATGGCTTCACTAAAAGCAAATCGTGCCTGACAAATGTGGTGGCCTTCCACAAAACGGCTACACCTTTGGTGGATAAAGGAAGAGCCAACGACACCAAGCTAAGTGGTGCAGTCAACACGCTGGAAGGGAGGGATGCCATCCAGAGGGACCTGGACAGACTTGAGAGGTGGGCAAGTACAAACTTCATGAAGATCAACAAGGTGAAGAGCAAGGTCCTTCATCTGGATCAGGACAATCCCAAATACAGGCTGGGTTGAGAATGGATTGAGAGTAGCTCTGAAGAGAAGGACTTGAGAGTGTTGGTGGATGTGCCTCATGCTGAGCTTTTCAAAGTGCACTTGCAGCCCAGAAAGCCAACCATATCCTGGGCTGCACAAGAAGTGTGACCAGCAGGTCGAAAGAGGTGATTCTGTCCCTCTACTCTGCTCCTCCAAGACGTCATCTGGAGTACTGCATTCAGTTTGGGAGTCCCCAGCACAGGAAGGGCATGTCCTCTGTTAGTCCAGAGGAGTGCCACAAAGATGTTCAGAGGGATGGAGCTAAAATAGGGATAGGCTCAGAAAATTGGGCTTGTTCAGCCTAGAGAAGAGAAAGCACCAAGGAGACCTTACAGCACTTAAAGTACAGCCTCCAAGTACTTAACGAGGGCCTATAAGAAAGCTGGGGAGGGACTCTTTGTCAGGCACTGCAGTGGTAGGAGGAGGGCTAAAGGTTTTAAGCTGAGAGGGGAGAATTTTATTAGATATTAGGAAGAATTTTTTTACTGTGAGGGTAGTGAGGACCTGGAACAAGTTGCCCAGAGAAGTCTTGGATGCCCCATCCCTGGAGGTGTTCAAGGCCAGACTGGATGAGGCTTTGAGCAACCTGACCTAGTGGAAAGTGTCCTTGCCCATGGCAGGGGGGTTGGAACTGGATGATCTTTAAGGTCCCTTCCAACCCAAAGCATTCTATGATTCTATGATTTGAAAGTCTGAGAAACGCTACACAGTTATAATAAGAATTGCATTATAAAAAACTGTCTATTTTCCTTAAATACCATCAATATTTTCTTACTACGGGGTTCAAATACAGATGAAAAAAAAAAAAAATCCGTTACTTTTGCAAACTTTTCCACAATTGAAAACACATCCTAATTTATGCAGCCTAGTTCAGTAAAACAGGTTTTTACAACTCCTATGTTGCAACTAGCAAAAGACAACTTACTTGTTGGATACAAGGAGAGCAATCACCAAAGGAGTTCTTGGTGCCATTGCAGACTTTGAAGAGATCCTACATTTTCTACTGATAAAAGCATTTCCAATGCAAACAATCCATTTTCTTCTAAAAATCAAATAAGTAGGTAGATTTCGGCAAGGACAAAGTAATGATTTAACTACATTACATCCAGCAATTACAACAACAAAAAAAACAAACAGGAGAGTTTTCATGGAAAAATTCTTAAACAAAATTTAAGATCAATTTGACATAGAATAAAAATCTCATGTGAACAAAGTAGGATGCACCAGTCTCCAGCACAAGCAGTCTGTTAAGGCCACAAATGTGAGCCTCAGTGGAAATTAATATTTGAGAAACACTCCATTACTTACACTAACAATTAGATTTCTGTGATTATAAAGCTACTGAAGTTTCAAAGAAACTTTGTGGAGGAAGAGAGGCAATAGATGTTTTGCAATTAAAAAGAATGAAATAGAACACAAAATAAAAACACCTTTAACTCAACAATTCAAATACATATTGCACCCAGATTGCAAAAACTTTGCACAGTCCTAGTCCCTCCACTTCCAAATAGGCATAGCAAACTAGAAAAGACACTGCAAGGAAACAAAATCAACCAGCAGTTGTTCTATGGAGTGCTGGGGATAGCTTGCACAGGCCAGCTATGCCTCTCTTTCCCACCTTTGGGATGCCTAGATGCCTCTCAGTCACTGTCAGACACACAGGGCTGTGCTATTTGCAGGGAGCCAGGTTGCTAGGAGGCTACTAGGGACCTCTAACCTTCCTGCCAACACTGTTGCCACTATGTGATCCAGGGGACTCCAGGCACTTAATGAGGAGGGGCTAGAGCCCAGGCACATGAGGAAAGGTGTACTACAGTCCCTGTGCCCAAGGATTAGCAGAATGACACAGGAAAGCAATCCTCAGAATAGGTGCCCCAGGCCCCCCAGTCTTTCTCATTTTCCTATATGAAGAGATCTTTGAGGTCACAGTCCCTTCCCCCCAATTCACAGAACACCCATATTTGGCCACATGCATTGCCATCACAGCAGCCTCCTGATGTCATGAGCCACCTCAGTGACTTAAATACAGGGGATCCCAGCAGATGGCCCACAATTTACAGAGCTTCGAGGCCCTTTGATTCCAAGGATGACTGGAACAAAGAGGTCCCACAGCAGCAAGGTTATCAACTTTTGCTTGGGAAGGCAGATAAGTGGTTTCAGGAGACAGAGGAAGAGGAGACGGCATCAGAGTAGGGGTATCACCATAGCCACTGCTATCATGTGGCCAACAGTGTGGAGCTCATAGAGGTAGAGCCACCCAAAGATCAAGAAGCACTGATGGAAGTGGATTCACCTCCAACAGGGCTACCCTGGCACAGCTATACCATGCCCCCTCGACACCATCAACATGGCATCATAGAAGTACCCAGCCAGTCCCGCACCATCAGCCCAGCCTCCACACCCAGCATTACCTGGAAGGCCCATCCTCTGAAACTGGCTGTCTTACAAGCTCACTCATTTAATCTCCCAGCTGCGGGTGGTGTCACCCCTTTTGTTTCCCATCCTCCACTCCTTCCCCTTCCTCTCCTCAAGGGGTGCCAAACCTTCTGCCTTGAGCCTCAACAAACAGGGATGAAACAACCTGGCTACCACCAGGCTGCTGCACCAGCATGACAAGAGTCCCTCAGAGGGCCTGAGGCCTGGAGGCAGGGTTTCTTCAGTCTGAGGACAATGCAGCTGCCTAATGGGTGTCTGAAGACAAAGCCAAACCCTCTGCGGCAGTGCACAAACAGCAAGGGATTAAGCAAAGAAGTTGAAGAGAAAGTTGTTACTTTAGAAAAGCAGAGGGGTGCAGTTCTGTCAGGAAGATGTGCTGGCCTGCAGCATTAAGAACATCAGAGGACAATGGAAGAGTTATGGATGTCATCTGTCTGGACCTCTATAAGGTCTTTGTGTTGTCCTCCACAACATCCTTCTCTCTAAATTGAAGATACATGGATCTGACGAATGAACTACTTGGTAGATAAGGAATTGGCTGGATGGTCACATGCAAAGTAGTGGTCAACAGCTCAATATCCAGATAGAGATCAGTGACAAACGGTGTCTCCCAGACATCTGTACTGGGATCGGTACTGTTTAATACCTTCCTTAATGACAGGTAGTTCAATTTAGTGCATCCTCAGCAAATTTACAATGACTCCAAGCTGAGTGGTGCAGCTGACACACCTGAGGGATGCAATGCCATTCAGAGGGACTTTGAAAAGCTCAACCCATGAGGTTCAACAAGGCCAAGTGCAAGGACCTACACCTGGGTTGGGGCAACCTCTGGTAAAAATACAGGATGGGGGATGAAAGGATTGAGAGCAGCCTTGTGGAAAATGAGTTGAGGGTACTGGTGGATGAAAATCTTGACCTAAGCTGGCAATGTGTGTTAGCAGAGAAGCAAAAGAAGGGTGATTCTGCCCCTCTGCTCTGGTGAGATCCCACCCAGAGTACTGCAACTAGTTCTGGAGTCCTCAGTGTAAGAAAGACGTGGAGCTACTGGAGTGGGCCCAGACTAGGACCACAAAAATGATCAGAGGGATAGAACACCTCTCCTACAAGGAAAGTTGAGGTTGTTCAGCCTGGAGAAGAGAAGGCTCTGGGATGACAAGAGCCTGTAGTGATAGGGCAGAGGGTAATGGTTTTAAACTTAAAACAGGTATATTAGGACCAGGTGAAAGTGTGATTTTTTTTTTTTTGAGTGTGATGTAACACTGGAACAGGTTGCCCAGGGAGATGGCAGATGTCCCATCTCTGGAAACATTCAAGGCCAGGTTGGATGGGGCTCTGAGCAACCTGATGCCGTTGAAGACGTCCCTGCTCACTGCAGGGGGAGTGAATTAGGTGGCCTTTAAAAGGTCCCTTCCAACCCAAACCATTCTATGTTCCTATTAATCATCTGATGTAATTCCAAATACCATCAAGAATTCCTGGGTAACCAAATGATATTTTGGAATACAAGATAAACACTTCAACATGTTCCCTGAGTATTGTACAATTTAAGCTTGTACTACAGACACAATTCCTTTCATCCATTATACTCATTTACAGCATATACGATCCTCAGCTAACTACTGTACTTCCAGAGGACAACTACGTAATAGGGTGAAATGCAAGCAAAAGACACCATGTAGTAGTCCCTTCTTGACTGGAAGAGAAACACATCAGAAAACTATATGAAGACACAGCAATCTTCATAACATCCTCTAACACCTGCCACCCCGTCCTCCTAATGAGGTGGAAAAATAGCTAATAAGTTTTATTCCCCTATCAGGCAAGGGACGAGGAAGCCTGCTATGGCTGCAGAACAGTTAAGAATTGAGATAGAAGTGCAGCTAGTGTGAGAAATAAAGGTGAAAGTGATTTCACTTCTGTCCAGGTGAGAACCACAAATAAATATTCTTTACATAATATATAGATAATACACATTCATCATGCGCATATGCGCATGCTCTCTATTATGACTTAATGCCCAAATAATCAATCACTTTGATGTGCCAAAGTACATAAACAAGTCCAAACTAGTTAATGTTTATGCAAAGACACTAATCCCTCAAAATTCAAGAGGTCATAACCATCCAGCTGAAATCTACAGTTTGCAATGAAGTTACAAGAGCAATTTTATAACAAGCAACAAGTGTATCCTTGTCAATTCCTACACTATCTCACACCACAGGTTAGTTAGTAAGCATTAATAAATACAGATCTTACTTACCTGCAGTAACTACAAATTAGATACTGACCTTGGCTGCTCAAGTAGAAAAGATTAATCATTTTCTAGTAACTCTACTTCAACAGCCAAACATTTACATATTTAAAATATTCACTGGTCACAGAATTCAGCGATTCTTTGTATTTTGAATTCTCCTAATTACCTTCCAAACGGAAATGAAAATTATCTCTGTACTGAGACAAAGAAGATGGCTCCATACTTTTATAAAAAGCAAGCTAAACATTGCATAGCTACCCAGAAGGAAATTTTACACTGAAGCATGCAGTTTAGTACCAAAAATTCAACTGCAGAAGACAGTATTATCACACTTCAATACAATAACCTGTAGCGCTAAACTTCATTCAAACCCAACATATGTCAGATCATGAACACATTTGCTTTGAAACTCTTCCAAAGAATTGGAGACTGGGCAGAAGATACAGCTCCTGGCACAAAACCAAAACACTTTAAAACATGTTCCCTGTAAAGCGAACAGAAGAACCACAACAGTGTCCAGATGACCTCTACTATTATAAGACAGAGGAAGAAAACAGTGCAACAGCAGTTTGGGTTAAAAGACAAAGTTAAAAATAGCCAGCTATAAAGTAGTCAGAAAAAAGCTGCAAGAAAATGGGAGGAATGACCACAAAGTCTGAACTGCAGGAGGAAGAACAACTTAGAAGGTGGTAAATGTGAACCTAAAGAAACTGGGTAAATAAGCCTTTAGTGGACATCACGGACATGAAAACCTTATAGCATTCAGGAACTACATAAAATCTAAGAGGCTTTATAGATTCAGAAATTAAATATACTGCTGTAGGTGAAGTTTAATAGTTTCTTACCTGTTAAACACAAAAGTTTTTTAAAAGTTAAAAAAACAGAATGATTTGTATTCTCTCAGGCTCCTTGCCCATCACAGGGTATCCTGGCAACAGCAAAATATCTTTCAATCTACAGTATTAGCAGATTAGCAGGACTGAATTAGGATTGAATTAGATGAAGTAGATTTCTTCCTACAACGACAAAAAATACATTTTATAATTTAATACTGTAAACAGGCTCTATTCGATAGTTCAACAACTACATGAATACTAAGCATTGCTTAGCAGAGAATAAAACAAATGGACTGAAGAAAAAAACAACTTGCTAGGAAGAAAAGCATCGTTTCAGTGCAGTATTCTCTGGGAATAAATCTAAAACCAGCTCATTATCCAAAAAACTTATTTTTAAACCAACTTTAACTAAAAATCCTTCTAAATTTGGGAGACAAAGGAAGAAGCTTCATTGCCTCATTGAGATAAAACTGCCTTTATAATTTGCACTTGACCCTGTAATCTTATATGAATCCAGTTTTCTAAACTATTAGCAATTTCATACAAAGTATTGTCAGATCTAGAAGATCCGAAATAGTCATTACTAAAAAAAAAAAAAAAAAGAGGTCTTTTGCAGCAGCCTTGTTATATTAACAGCAGATAGTTGTTATATTAACATCTGATTTATCCACAACCTGCACAGAAATAAGCATACAAACATTAAGAATGCCAGTTATTTCAGCATAAGTCTGTATAAACAATTCAGTCACTTTCAACTTGAAATCAGTTTACCTTAGAAAAAAAATAGTCCACAAAGTAATCAGCTGCTTCAAGACAGTATTGGGTGACCTAAAATTCATTACTAAGAAAACCTCTGCTTTTGATGGCTTAATTATTTCAATGTAAAGGAAAGTAATATTACAGACCTTGATTAAATATCCATTATTTGCTTCAGAGAGACACTTACCTGCCTGTGCTTTGGTCAACATCAAACAGGCAAAAAAAAGCATCCTATCAATTGATGCTGCTTTCCTGGTGTAGCTGTTTCTAGCAGTTGAAAGATCAAAAATACAGCTTCCCCTTTCACCATTTACAGAGGACTTTTAGATTTTGCCTTTAAACACAAGTTTCAAGCAAGACACGACTCTAGGTTTTTTGGGGAACATGGGTAACATTGTTCATGGAAAAAAAAGTAGAAGTACTAGCAACTGAAAAGGGTAGCAAACATGGTAGCATGTTCATTAATCTATGTCAGTGACTATCTAGCATTTGGCTGAGAACTCCACTATTACTTTGTCACAAATATCTTTAGCTAAAGAAAAAAAACAACAAATCATGCACCTCAAAAGCATTTAAAGTAAAAGAGTGATTTTACTTCACAAGTTCCATGGTAAGATAAGAAGCTGTATCTCCAAAGTTTTTTCTTGACCTTTGCAGATGATCTAATATATGTACATAAGCACTAAACACAACTTTCTCTAAGGCTATTGTAGTAACCAACATATACACGAACTGCATGTATTACATTGACCTTAATACTTTCAAAGGTCACATGTGTTTCCCATCCTTAGATTTTCAGGTCTATCTGTGAGGTAGATATGCAAATTCTGCATGACTCAAGAGACTAACTAGAGTAGAAAAAGCAACTGGACTTACTTTGCTTTACTAATGTTTCCTTGGTTATCGTAACTGCATTTCAAATGCATGCTTACCTTCAGAAATAAGAGCTCCAAGAAGAGAGAAATGTCACTTCCTCAATTTTGTCATGCATTTAGCTTAATGCACTTTCAGAAAGGTTTACAAATTCTTAAGATATTATTGATTCCAGCTGCCAGTAAAACTATTAAAATGAAAACCATTATTATTGTTCCTGTTAAAAGGATGTTTTTCTGATATTTCTGTATTCCTCTTGCTGTTTGAAAACTTCAGTGCCTAAATACCATTGCTTAGCACTAGAACAGTCAGCTTATGAATCTAGTATATATATAATCTAGTATGATTATAATCACAGGAAAATAAAAACACTAACATAATCAATATATCAGCAACAGCACAACCTGTGATAGGTTTTACACCTCCTCTGGTCAATCAGGTCTTTTTCAGTCCACAGAGAATCTACAAGAGTAAAGAGTTTGGTTTAAAAAATGACTTCTACTCAGTGGTACAAATGGTTTATTGGCTCAGACTGTTCCCCTTCGCAACACAGATTAGGTACTGAAAGGACTGCAGCACGGATGAAGAGAAAAAAGGAAAACCACAGGAGTTATTTCTTTAAAATAAGAGAAAAAGGAATCAACTGATTGGATGAAGTTCAAGTTTAAATCTATCTTTCCTACATCCAGGAATTCCTCACATCCATCAACAGTTCAGCCATATTAACATGGTACTTCTGTCAGGGAGAACTGGGGCCACCACAGAAAGTATCAAAAATCTAAACCTGAATTAACATGCAAAGGCAGGATGAAACTACTGTTATGTAGACCTATTACACATAAAACTATGAAAACTCAACACCACCACAACATATCCATGCTCATATGTTTATCTAGTACACCTGAAAAATAAAGCAAAGCACAGCTATCCAGGGTAGCATTCACATTCATGTGAGGCGCTCCAGCATAGTAAAGCCTGCTCTAAAGCAGTACCTGATAAACTTTATTTATACTTTATACAAAGAAGGTAACTCCTATGTGACCAACTGCCATAAATGGGACTAAACATCTTATTAAATATGCATAGACTGGGACATGTCTACTTCTAAAACCATTCCCATACATATATATCTGCCCAAACACTGAAATTAAACAGATCTCGCCAGGTATAAAAACCAACAAACATTTGCGCATCCTGGTAAAAAAACCTGCAAGCACCTGAATAGGGCTGCTCTTTACAGCAGTTCATTCCATGCATTCAAAACAGTAACTTATATAACTGACCATATCCAAAGTTAAATTGCTATTTAAGATTGGGCGTTTGCGATGTATGAAAAACCTTCGTGAAAAAAATAGAGTTTCACTTCGTAGCCCCACACCACCAACATCAGTGCAATCAGATTGACAAAACCATTAGCAAAACATCAGCATCTCTTAAAAAATAAAATTGTTACCAAAAAAGTCAATAATGGGAAACACAGATCATCGTATGGTTTAGTTCTATTCCCTCTTGCTCTATACAAAGAGTGTTTAGACTGTATAGAACTCAGTATTAG
>VWPV01017529.1:2808-19587 GCA_013389885.1 Geococcyx californianus | reverse complement strand
ATACTGTGATACTGTGATCCTATGAAAAAGATTGAGTTCTCCTCTTGTTCCAAGTCCAGAAGACTTGGAAGTCTAGTCCAGTGAGAAGCTGAATTATAGTCTGTTTCCTGCAGGTTCGTAATAACTCCTGAAGATTTGCAAAATATAAAGAAAGGGACATCTGGGCCTGGAAACTGATTTGTTAAAAACTAGCAAGTCATGGGAATTTCAGACGCCAAAGGATTTGCAAAGTTTGCATGAGTTTGCAAGAATTTACACTCTTAATAACACCTAATTTTTTCTTGTTTGTTTGATGACTTTTATTACCTTTTCAGTCTTCTGGCTCCCAGGTACAAAGTTGATTAGTGGCCTGGCCTTACAAGTTTATGGCCTTAAGAAAGCACTTTCAGTAACACAGATCTGCCAGTACTTTCTAGCAAACCTCACTGTTAGCTTTATGTTAATTTTAATAAAATCTAAAGCCGCAAATCCAAATTTCTTTGCTTCTGCTTTATTTTAGATCTGAATCTCCTTGAGGGTATTTTTTTTTGTTTGCTGCTGCTGGCAGATGAGCTAATATCCCTTCCAAGCAAGCAAAGCACATAATTACTTACATGAAAAGCAAGCTCTTTGGGAGAATTCTCAACTAAACCTACCCCTTAGAGGAAAATAGGAAGGGCACTGGCAATTAGATAAGCTGCACTTCAGACATGAACAAACACATTTATCAGATAATTAGTAGATACTTTTCTAGGTATTTCTGGCACTGAAATCTAAAAGCTGCAGTGAAGCAGGTAAGCTCATCTGATGAGAAAAGCCCTGTGGCTGTAACAGACTGTTAACTTGTGAGGGAGAAATGCCCTGTATTGTAAATCCTTGCCTGCTTCAGACATTGCGTGTTCTTTGTCTTGAGTCTTCAGCCACTGTTACCTACTCTCCTGTCATAAGCTGGAAGGCAAGAAATGTCACTTTCAGAGAAAAAGCAGCCTCCTGTGAACTATCTGCTTCTTGCAGGGCAGATACTCCACCTTGAAGAACATGGGAGAGGTATTTAGGGAAGATCAAGTTGAGGGAGCAGACTCACTGAAGAAACTTACCCAGAAACAACTTCTAGTTCACATTTCTTCTTGGAAATGGGGTCTGGGTATCGTATGCTACAAAAAGACACAACAGTATTATTTTGGTAGAAGCTGGCCTACCGGGACATTTACTATTAAGGTAAATGACTCCAAACTGTTGAAAATGACTTCTGGAGATCCCAGGGTATTTCTTTGGATCACAAGGAAACTTTAATAGCAAATCCTGTAGTGCTTTTCTATGAAGAGAGGACAATTAATGTGTTCTTAATGATGGGGATGTTCTGAGAGTTGAAGTAGATAATGACGGAGATATTGTCTACTCTTTTCTATTGATTAAAAGGATGAAATACTCCAGAGGTGTAAGTTCTGCCTTCATTTATCTGTATACATGCATATAGAGTTGTGCATTTGTATAAAGAATACACATGAAAAAGGCCTTGTTGGTTATTTTCATAAATTAGAGAACAATCCTTTTAATGATCAAAACCATTGAAGGACTGAACAACTAAGAGACTGAATGATCTGATGTTTTCATTCAATAAATAAATTAACTATTCCAGGCTAGTTGATACTATTGTAAACAAACTTATTTTTAAAAACACAAAACGCTTCAAGAAACAAGTTTCTGAAAAAGTCTTTGAAATGTTCTTCTTCCATTGAGTTATGTGCTTGTAGAAATTATTAGAAATATTTCTCAGTGATCAAAATAGTAAACCACAATTATCTGAAAATTTTAAAATGGTCTCCAATGTTACTGTCTTTTTGATCTTAATTTCTCTGGATAAATGTATAGATTTGTAGACACGTACATTTATAGTGTATAGAATATATGTTTACCTAATAGTATACAACTCTAAGGGTGTTTTTGACACTTGGATGACTTCTTTTCTCTACTATCTGTATAATATTTAAAAATACTTAAAAAAATCAAGAATGATTGTTATTTTTGTTCTAATATATAACAAACGCTATGTTAAAAAAGTAAACATTTTATGAATCATGGTGAAACCCATCTCCCAGCTGGTCTTATAATATAGACTCACCATACTATGCATAGTATATTATGATGGAAAAAGACAATGCCATGTATTAAGTTGCAAACTTTCCTCCAAATTACCTTAGAAATATCTTTCTTCATTTAACAAGATTTTAAAGTATCTCAGCATGTCTCATTGTAAGCTTCTATTATATGATAATAGCCAACCACAGGCTGCACAAAAACAAGAGCTGGTTGTAATTTTGGCACAGGTGCTAAGAACAATTTCCTCCAGAAAGAAGTTTTCAGAAATCTTTATTTCATATTTACAGTCACAGGGTGAACATTAAATGAATTTTGAAGTTCTTAAGCACTAGATTCTGTTCCATGTGTGCTGCAGTAATTTCAACAGCTATACAGGAATTAAAGTACTATTTTGCTCAGAAGGTAGTTAAATTCAGCAATGTCTGTAAGACAGTCGGAAAGCAGCACGCAGAAGGTACTACATAAGTGACTATGTATGAAGGCAATGAATGTTACACTAGCTGTGTGGCTTTATAGATGATATAACATAGAAATGCTTTACCAAATAAGTACGTGTTATCTAGCAAGTTAAAAAAGAGTTAATAGTGTTGGGAGAGACCCATTGCCTTCTTTGGATGCATCTACACAGTAGTTTTAATATGCAACGTTTTTGTTCTGCAATTTTATTTTCATTTTGGAAGTGAGATCACAAGACTTTATAAAATATCTACCTATAAATTCAGAGTGGTATTTGTTTAATGTAAAGTTAGCTATCTGAAAGCTAGACATCTAAATGCACTAGTCATTTGTATTCTCTCTATACTCAACACAGAAAAACATGCATTTCCTGAGGGCAGTTCTTCCTTGGTATATATCAAAACTAGGTGGGATGAAGCATCCTCTGGAGATGTCTATCATCATCCATTAACTATAGAGGGATCCTATTTTAGATTATCTTTATCTATTTAGAATTTAAAGATCTAATGGTACCAAGACTCTCTCTTTACTACTCCATTAGTGAAAGATGTTGCCAAACTCTCTCTGAAAAAAGAGGGAATGAAACCCAGTCCCTACTAACATCAGAGACTCTACAAACATCAGTAAGGCTACTAAGGCTGCTGCCAGGTTCAAGTCTGTTTAAATGTGTGCAAAATAACCAACTTCAATCTAGTCTTTCTCCTCCTTGTATAAAGGTTGTGATTGTGTGAAGTTATTTTATAAGCACAGCAAGCTTCTGCAGCTGCAACATATGAATCTAGGAAGAGCTGTAATCCATGTAATGTTTGTTCTTTACTAAAGTGAGTGTTTATTTACTGCATTTAATTCTTTGGTTGTACAGTTCAAGCAAATGCCTAAATATTTCATGCCTTTGTTCAGGTACTTAAAATACTGATAGTTTGCAAATGAAGACAAAAGCAGAAACAGGAGCCAAACAGACATAACTTAAGCCAGATTTAAGCAGAGATTGAGTATAAGTAGATGGCACTAGCTTTGTAGAGATAAAAAATTTGTTTTACCTCCCATGCATGAAAAGCAAGCAATGTTTTCCTTATCTTAAAAATAGCAAATTCAGTTTTGCCTATGCTACTGAGAAACTTTGGGCAGGACCATGAACTAATGGACTTCTGTTTGGTTCCTATAAACATCTGCCTCCTGTGAACGGTGTTCAATGACTGTGAGCAGGAGCAGACACTGTGACTGAGGCTGTCAGAAACAATAGTCAGACTTGTGGCAAACAAACAGAAGGAGATAATGGACTTTTATAGTAGTGGCTTTTCTGTCTGATTACTAGAGAAAAAATATGTCTTTATATATTTTCAGCCAACATTGAGCATTACTGATATCAAAGGATATCTCTAAAATGGGAAAGGTTACTGAAACATAGAAAATGGCATTGTCAAATGAAACAAGAATTGTGAAGGAGTTTAGAGTAAGCCTCTTCACAGAAGGAGTTGTGTGGGTCTTAAATATCAACCCCAACAAAATGCAGCAACAAGAAAAGGTGTATCCAGTATTTTCTGAAGAAAGAAATCATCCAGTCACGTGCACTGATTCTGATAGTTGATTAGCTGTGCAATAGATATCAAGATATATAAAATATTGAGCACAGAAGGTTGCAGACTTACTTTACTTCCAAGTTATTCTGTCTAATAGAAAGAGCGCAGCAATAAAAAGCAGATAATAACTCTTAGTTCTGGAGCCTGACATTAGTTCCTGGCTACTAATTCCCTTTCTTTAGCCCAAGGGTGCTGCAACTGAAATCTTTGGGAAATGTGTGTATCATACACTAACATATACCTTATTCAGTATTTTGTTATCCTTATTCAGTGTTATCTTTATTCAGTCAACATATCCTTTATTCAGTATTTAGAGTTTTCTTGAACTGGCTACTTCGATGAGTTTTTGAAGACATGATGTGTAACAACATCAAGACAAACCTTGATGAAATTGCAAGTAGCAGCTCATGAAAGGTGCACATACATTCATGACATAAGCAGTTAGTCTTATAATAGAAAGTACTGGATGACCTTAAAGTGATAGTACCAGATTTATCTATCCTTAAGCAAACTGAGGCTCATAAGAACCACTTTGTATGTTTTAGACTTCTACTTCCTAAACAATAAGACTCTTATTACGTTAACCTGTAAACACCTTGAGAACAGATTTAGCATCTGGCAGAACATATAGAGGATGCATACAGTTATGGTAATATTCACAGAAGCCTTACTATGTAGGAAAACCTCACTTTTTAATATTTACCACTGCTGAGAAATCTCAATAGCAGGGAGTTCATATCATCTTTTTTAAGACAATTTTTCTCTTTTTTTTCTGAGAGTGGACCTGTCTTCTCTTTAAGCAATACCAATGGTATATCTGAACTTTGGTGGCATTATTTACTTTCCATCTTCCTGCGCGACTGGATGCTCTAAGAAATCCAGGGCAGTTTTAAGAGACTCTTTTTTGCTCCTTTTGTGTGCACCTTGTTAGGGTCTTTAATAACCTGTACTCCTCAGCAGCAGATTGTGTGGGGTCAGGAAGGTCAGGATGATTTGTACGCTGTTTCTTGTGCCACAAGTAAGTTTTAGCTGCAAATGCACTCAAATACTGCATTACACGCTGATGGCTTTCTGAGGTGATTCTGCCCCCACACCCCAAAGAAGATGGATTGCTCATGATCTGTGTGTGAGATGCCACTGCTGTAGTCTGTCTTCGGCTCCAGCTCAAATATCTCACCTCTGGGCAACAGCACCATGTAATTGATGTTCAGTATGCCTCAAGGGGTTCAAAGATTAACGTACCACGAAGGTATCCTGTAAGCTGCAGTTTTAAGGAGTTAGACTCCAATCTGCAATATTGGGTTTCATTAAGAGGTTGAAACCAAAGCTGTACCAGAATGTATATTAGGCCAGGAGCTGTGAATAGTTGGATGGAGGCATAACTTTCTGAAAGTTTTTGTTGCTTGAGTGTATGATTGCACCATAAACACTGAGTAGGATAATATTTGACATCAGTATTCTCTTTAATAGAGGTAGTGAATTAGTATGCAACAATGGTTGTTATTTTAAGAATTTAAAGATATTTTATTTAACTGTGGGAATTTTAAAACATAACTGAGTCCAGAAACCCTTATTTTCCTGCTTAGGTCATAGTAACTTTTTATGGCTTCAATGAGAAGCTGCAAATGTTGAGAGCAGAAAAAAATCAATTTCAAGTGTGTATATGCTTGTATGCACACACACATACACGTGTGTTTATATATATATAGTGTATGTATGAGATATAGAAATATATATATGTGCCCTCTCACACTCATTTCTGATTTTTTTCTGTAAATTATTAGTTCTACGAACATTCTGTGAAGGACATTCAGAACAGACAGATAAAATGTTATTGTAGTGATTGTATGGAAAGCTGAGTAACATTAAACTTTGAATATGAATGGAATTTTTTTTCCAGTAACAAGCTTAGATTTCATATCTGATTCAGGCTTAACAATAGCGATATAAGGCAAAAGAGAAAAAAAACCCCTTTATGTATATTCTGTTTAAATTAAGTGTTCTACTTTTTAAATTAGATGCGTAGAAGTTACTTCACTGAAGCTGGAAATTAGGTTCACTGAAAGCATCTGAGAATTAGCATAAATATCATAGAAGATGATACCCAAAAAACCGTTAAGAAACGGCATGACCTGAATAAGCCATTAATATTAAAGCTGCAGTTTGGCAGATATTTAAACAATAGCGAACATCTGGCCTGTCTCACTGGAGAAATCTTCAATAGAAAAAGTGTTTTCAGTCTCTTCTGAATCTAGTCTCGATTCTGGCTATCTACGTATAACAATAATGTGGTCATATCCAGTGTAATTTGTTCAACATTCTCAGGGAATTTCAAACGGCCGGTTTAGAATAGGTATCCCTGGTCTTCAGCCCAAGAAATGGAAGCAAAGAATGTATCCCATATGGGCATAAGACCCTAAACAGATTCATTCCCAGATTACCCCACAGATCTGTCCAACCTCTCCTTCTGCTACTGATCTGCAGATATAATCCCCATTTACGTGGATGTTTGCTGTGGTTACAGGCAATTAAATGCTTGTACAATCATGTATATGTTTGGAAAATTTGTCACTATGAACTGAAAGGAGTTCCTGTTCTCTTTCAGTATTTAGCAAAACTGAACAGAGCTGGAAAAACAGGGAGGAATTGATCTGTGTATAAGAAATTTAAGAAATCACTGATCTCCTTGATAACAAGTGATGTTTAAAAGGTGCTGTGTTTTTAGTGAAGCATTGGGGACACTTTTTTTTTTTCAGATTTCTGTGGAAGAGTGTGGGTTGAGAAAACCTCAATTGCCTTATCTTGAATTGGCTTGAAGATCCTGTGTTTGAAAAGTGGCTAAAGAAATGGAGTAGAAACCTTCACTAGAAACAAGCAAGTTGAAAACAGGAGCAAAGAACAGACTGTGGAAAAGTGTGAAGACTGTAGTATATAAAAAAGACACCTAGAAAAAAATTAAACCCCAGCATACTATGACATATGTAGTGCTTAGTGTATCTAGATATCTAGAAATCTTCCAAACTGATAGAAGCTTCTATACATGCAGAATTTATATCTGAGAGTGTATAATTTATTCACAGAAATACTCTTTTTTAAAGGTTAAGAGAGATTGCTGTTATCCATTGAAATATGGTGGTGCCCTTCAATTTGGCTCAGCTCCCACTTCATTCTCCCAACTATGACAAACTAACTTGCAAGCCCTCCAGACATAAAGTTCACAAGCCTTCAAACACCACATGATTTGATGGTGTCAAAATCAACATGTGCTACTTTGTGGTAACAAGGTGCGAATCATATAGCAAGTTGCTGGAAACGATGGTAATTACACAGTAAGTTAATTATACAATTATCAAGAGACAAACTGCCAGTGATAATGTGAATTGTATCCCCACTGTAATGCTCAGGGATATTGCAATCTGGAGTCGACTGGAGGACACAAAATCCGAGAGGACAAACTATGGAAACTGAAATACCTTGAAGAGGTGATGACCACAGCATTAGGACAAATGGGCATCTCTGTGTGATTACAAATCTTGTCTAATCTTGTCACATTGTTTGCAAAACAGATTTTAAAGGCATCGTTTGGTTTGGATGACAGGCCACAAATTACACAGAACATGTATTCTGTTTGCTCTTGCCAAAAAAGAAGAAAATGACACAAACTCATTTCACTAAACACTCAGCATTGAGCTCATAGTACACTACCAGAATGCTTTGGCTGCAGTTGCCAAAGATTTTGAACAAACTCAGCTCTACTGTGGAGTGAAATGAAATAATAAGAATTATAATATCTTCTTCCCCTGTCTTTGGTGTGATAAAGCCAGTACTGTAAACTCTGTGTTAGACAACTGTTCATTACTGTGGGTAGAAGTGGTGTCCGGTCTCATCTGGTGCCTGTAGGCACAATTATAAGCAAGCAATCACTACAATTAATTTAAAATATATTTTAAAATATTCCAAATATAATCTGTCAGACATTTTTGAGGTGATTTTATGGGAAGGCCTTTGCAGTACAGACAGGGAGCGTGTTAGCTTTTGAAGAAAGCATTGTTCTGGAGGCTCGGTGAATCTTAGCAACTATAAGAGCTGTGGCTGAAGGATGGGTGAGTGCAGAAGGAGCTGGAAGAGATGAAAGCAAGCTCAACACAGGCAACTAGGCGGCTCAAGAAGGAAAAACATCACTGTGTCTTCTAGCAACATCAGGGAAGAAGCTGGAAAAGCTGCAGGAAGATAGAGGGTGTTCAAACTGAGGAGGAAGAGGCACTATAGCAAAAAAAATCCCTCTAAGGTGTGGAGACCATACTGGCCTGTTGAATTTATCACATTGAGGAATATGGTGCCATTGCTGTCACTGATACTTTCAATATGGAAATGATGCATCAGTAATGGAGCAAAAGTAGTTGTCAGACTAGAAACAAAACAAAGGACACAACAAGATCTTTCATTCCCATCTCTGGAGTTGCCACCAAGCAAAACTATTTTGTTAATATTTTATTGTTATTAGTCATAACTACAGCAAAGGAGCTATTACAAGTGAAACACTAGAACAGACTGAGCTGACAGTAAGCTGAAACAGGCCTGGGGCAATTAACATTTTTAGTGTTATGGCTTTCTAGTTTCAGCTTGTAATGAATAATGTGTCAAATGAATCCCTAAACTCCTTTACTGGTTACTAAGGCTGCTGAACAAATGATCTGGAAAACAATCCAACTTTGGTGTGACTATTTGGAAATCACTATTTTCTTTTTTGCTAAAAAATCCATGTTAACCTGTTTTTTTCAGATCCTTAACTCAGCTACTGGCTGTACGTTTACTTTACTAAACGAGGCTCAGCTCCCCAAAACAAAAGTGCTTACATTTGGAAACCTCAGTCCTGAGAATGTCAACCCCACCTTTTCCCTTCACTTATTTTAAGCTTTATCACGAGTTGACTGAACTTCAGATTCCGGCTCCTAATGGGAAAAGAGTGACACTGACTCCTCTCCAGTTTAGGTGGTGGTGGAAGTTCTATGTAAAGAGCTGTATTTACTTAATAAGAAAAGGTTGAGAGAGCTGGGGTTGTTCAGCTTGGAGAAGACTCCAGGGAAACTGTCTTGTGGATGTTCAGTACTTAAAGGGGACTTGTAAGAAAGGTGAAGACAGACTTTTTAGTAGGACCTGTTGTGGTAGGGCAACGAGAGTAATGATTTTAAAGTAAAAGAGTATTTATTTAGATTGGAGATGAGGAAGAAGTTCATTATGATGAGGGTGGTGAAACACTGGAACAGGTTGCCCAGAGAGGTGGTAGATGCCCCTTGACCTTCAAGAGAACCCTCATCTATTTGAACATGTCTGTGCTCATTGCAGGGAGGGTTGTAGTAGATAACACTTAGAGGTCCTTTCCAACCCAAACTATTCTATGATTCTAAGATGCACGGTGCTCATGAGGTAAACTAATCTGGGAATGCTAATCTGAGACTCATCATGATGACCGAAGGTCAGGCATCTGAATCCCAGAGCAATTAAAAATATTTTTCCAGATTGTGTCTGAGTTTGATCTAAGCTTTGGCTCATGTATATACATAAGGGGGTTTTATGCTCTTCCCTTCATTTTTAGAGTCTTGACTTAGTTGCAGATGGATTTTCATGTGCTAAAACATATTTGGAAGCTAAGAGTATTTCATCCCATGAAGGACTGCAGAAATTTGTTTGTATATTCTAGGCTGACCTCAACAAAGCTATTTTTTCTCCTTACATATATTACCTAACTGATTTCTGATGTCATGATACATAGTCTTAAATCAACTACATCTACTCCTTATATGATCTTATTTAACATCTTTTTTAATGTTTTAGAAAGGACAACTGACAGGCCTCTACTCCTCCATTTTTTGGTTATTGTACGTATTGGAAGGAATTACTACTGCTTTCCATGTGCTTTTGGATCATGCAGCTTGCAGACTTCACTGCAGTTATGCCTCTCTGCTGAAAGCTGTGACTGGCAGGGAAGTATTGGCTGACGTTAGTGACTTTTAATAGTGCACAAGCAACACAGACTAAAGTGCTTAATATGCAAGGGACATGTTTTGTCCAGTTGGTGGAGCTACTGTTCTCAGTGAAAGCCATCACCTTCTGTGAGCTTTTTGGGGAGCACAGTAGTAGATATGTTTCTGGTTTTTTCACTGGTGGGAATATTATTTCCAGTAATAGAGTTCCTGTGAGGACTGAAAAGGGTTTCTCTGGGCAAAGTGGGGCTTGCTCTCTGCATCAGACAGCAGCTTGATTATGGAAAAGATGAAATTATTCTCTAGAAACTGAAGACATTTGAAGTAGAAGAGTTTCCATATGACATCGCAACACATGTGACATATGACTGTACTCCATATGACATAAGGAAAGAATTAATTGTTAATTTAAGAAGGTATCAAAAATAATAAAAAAGAAAAGTCTACTAGGCTCATTTTTGCATTGTATAATTTTCCAGAGGAAGTCTAAATCATTCAAAACCTAAGAAGAAATTGGCATTGAAAAATTTCTTACAAGTGAAGTTTACCCATTCATTCTTGTTATCCACAGGTACAGAAAAATTCTTAGTTTCAGAAAAATCTCAATTTTTGTTCCCCCATTGAGTTAGAAGTGGGGGAGAGAGATAGATCTTCAGTGAATAAAGTCAGATAGGCACAGTAATCTTAAATCTATTCCACATGATTCAACAGGGAAACAGATAAAGGCAGCTGCTTTATTCTTACTAGTGTTCTCACGGTGTTACTAGACTATCTCACAAACGAGTCAACAAATTAGCCACTGTTTACCATTTAAAAACATATTGTTCATCCTTCTGTTTTAGGAAAGGTTTGGTTACATTTAATCCTTTTAATCTCTTGATTGTACAGAATTATTCCAAGGCACGTTGCCTTCCTCCCCACTGAACTCAGCCAACATGACACTATCTTGTTTTTCTTGTAATCAGAAGCTAATGGGGACTATACAAACTGCTCCCTTCCCTCTACCCCATTCTTCTCCACCTCCCTCTGAGGCAATCAAACTGTGTAATCATTAGAGAGACTAATCGAGACAACAGGATTAAGATCCAGAAGCTCACTCACTGTAAGCCTCCACTGAATAGTTATCTCTAAATAGGCCAAGAATAGAAGCATGAGTAATTCAAAAGTTCTCGAAGAAAATCATAGGTCAAGTATGAAAGAAGGATGTAGAGTTAGCTTTTGATGATTACATTAGCTTTCTTTTTCTAAAGGATACATGATCTTTATACAAACTACCATCATTTATATTTGGTAGTTGTTTGCAGTGTCTTATAGCATTCATTGCTCTGTAAGAATTTTGTGTACATGTATGCAGAGACGGTCTGGCAGTAAGCTTTCATGTATATGAGTGCTTCTGCAGCGGAAGATGTCTCAGAACCTGAAGTGTATTAGAAATATTCAAAAGCTTTGTGACACATAGGAAATAACTTAGTTAAAGCACAGCTTGAGAAGAAAAAGAGAATTAACTCACAATTCTGTGTGCCTGAGAGAGTATGCCCATGTAGGAATGCTCGTCTTTCATAAAAATATTGTTTAAACATGAAGAGATGAGCTCTGCAAAACAACTGAAGGAATAAAAAGAAACAAAGTATCCGGAGAGGCTGGGGAAAAATAGTTTTCAGCTGTTCATTGCTGATCATATTAGAACTAAATAGCAGTCTGGATTGCCAGAAAATCCTTATAATTTTATTTATTTATAAAAGAAGAAAGAAAGAATGTTTATAGTTGGCTATATTTCTAAAACAAAATAAATGCATAACAAAATCTTTAAGAGAAACCAAAGATGTAGCACTGATCTTCAACCTTATTTTAATAGGTCATACTTGCATGTGTGTACATATATATGTAAGTAGATGTTCCTAGAGAGAGAGAAAGTGCACGGTGTTTGTGTGTTTGTGTGGGAATATGAATGCATGTTATGTGAATAGAAGATGGATTGACTGTATGTATAATAGTTGGTAATGGGCAGTGGTAAATATACTGGCCAGACACCAATAAAATCCAAAAAGTTTGGAGTTGTTTTTTTTTTCAGTAATTAACTGGTGATTTATTTTACTAATGTGTTATGGTAATTCAATACATTAGCTAATTTAGCATTATCTTTTTTTTTGTTTGTAACCATCAAATATTTTACTGTGCACATCCATGCCATGGAGACTTTTCCCAACGTGCTATTATTTCAATCATTTCAATAAATTTGTTACACAAATACCAAGAATAAAGAGTGCCTGGGATGTTAGGAGACAATAGAGTTGCTATACTAACATGCATAGACATGAGAGAGTATTAAAGGCTCTGCTGAGCAGGTGTTAATGACTTTAAGCCCGTCAAGAATGTCTCCAGTTTATGCAGAGAAGACAATTCAACAGATTAATAAAAAGGTGTAACATTTCCTACAGGTGAGCTCAAGTGATCAAAGGATATAGTAGAGCTTTTGTTACTTCTTTGAAAGAATGCGTTCTGGAGTTTAACCTTTGCTTTTGATGTAATGTCATCTTTGAATGCTAACAGCCTTTTCTAGGAAGGATTAAGTTGTTTGAAGTGTTTTTTTGGTCTGTATTTAGGACATGACTTTGGAAACTAAAGAAAGTGTGGAGCAACGTGATATAAATCATGGAAAGACTTTAAATAGTAGTATCTAGGAGAATAACAAAAACTCATGAAGGAAAAGGTCAAGACTGAACAGCTCAGTTTTGTTTAACGTAGATGTTTAGGGTTTACTCATATAAGAAATCAGTAACCTTTTGGATGAGAATAGTTGTGGCATGGCACCAATTAGATCATTTTTGTGGATACAGTGTACTTGCACTTCCATTCTGGGATAAAACTTGTAGCACACAAATTAGATAAACCACCAGATAAGAACAGGAGAGCTGCAGCTAGAAGTGTCTAGTATCTTCTGAAACTGTTTGACAGATATTTCTATTCTTGGGACAGAGAAATTTTATTTCCTAAATCCTCACAGTTTTAACTTCATGATTTGTATGAATATTACCAAGCCTATGACTGTGGCTGCACATGGGCTATGCAAAAAAAAGTCCTTGCATTTGCGGTGGTGAAAATGGTGTGACCGCCAAAGAACTGTGACTTATTTTGTAGTTGACAAGTAGGAGTAGGTGTAGGTAGTAGGTGTAGGTGTAGGTGTTGGGTCATAGGTTGGACTCGATGATCTCAAAGGTCTTTTCCAAACTTACGATACTGTGATACTGTGATTTTCATCCTACTTTAAATACCTGTTAAGAGTCTGTGATCACATTTTCAGCGTACTGACGGGTGCAAAGGTAGAAGCCATAGTTTCAGTGGATCTACCCAATTCTGCACTGTTCCTCCTAATACACACACTCACTTTCCATTCACAAGAATAGCCCAGCAAGCAGAGTACCATATTTCCTTACGTTGCACTGGTACAGGGCAAAGCACAAAGACTGAAAAACAGTATGAGATCTGACTTTGAAATAAATTCACAATGCCATCTAAGATTGAGCAAAATACATAGGAAAAGTGGACAGAAGTGACAGTAGGAAAGAGATGTTGGTGGTTTGTTTCTGAGTAATGAAGTCAGATAGGCAAGGATAATTAATTCTAGCAGTTATTACCAATTAATTGACTAATTTAGACTGGAAATACTAGTATATCTCCATCCACTGGCCTAAAGTGTTTCAGGTTGTCTTTCAGGAGCATTTGCCTTGACAAAGAAAACAGAATCTTATTGAGGGTTATAGAATGGTTTTAGAAAAGAGTGAAATTTGTGGAAAATTCAGAAATGGTATTCACATTTTGAAACAACTAGTTGGACTTAAGGCATGAAATTGTCCCAAATTATTGGATTAAGTTATACTTTCAAAATCTGAAATAGAATATCATGGAAATAGGTTGTTGATCTACATTTTAAGAAAGCCCCCTTGTCTGATTTTTGGTTCTTGCTCCCCTCAACTTTCTAACACTGGAGAGCAGATAGTGAGCCCAGGAAAACAACCATAAGAGTCAACACATTTTTAAATTATCAGAAACAATTGAATTGTGGGATATTTTAAAGTTCAGAGTGAGATTCCCTCTCTCAAGTCGCTGTCTTCAGTGAGCATCTCAGTTTTGCTACAAATATTGGCTTATAGTTAGCACTGGAACTTCAGTTCAAAGAAATAAGTCCCTGGTTGTACATTAATATCTGACCATTGCCTCGACTCCAAAGTGTTTCATAAAAAAGCAGAGGAATTTATTTGTGTCTTTGAAGTATTTGCACACAAATGGAACACAGATATTAGACTTCATTCACCACTACTGACTTGGGAAGGTGCAGGCTGCTGGGTCAGGACAAAACAAAACCTGTCATGGATGGAAGGTACGATGCAGAGATGTTCTGAGCGAAGATCACAGGTAAAATGTGCTCCAGTTCACATAGCAAAATGCATCATAAAAGCAATTTTTTAAAGGCTTCTTTCCATACATGACTTCTTTTTCCAGCCCACATCTTTCCTTTGGGCAAAGGCTCTCATGATAAGAGGGAAGATCTTCAGAATTCTCTGGAGCTGGATTGCATCTTCAGTTCTTGTGGAAGAATGCTGCAGTACATTTTCAGACAGCACAGATTAGAACCAAGTGTCAGGAGGACTGCAAGAAGGAAAGGAGTGTGCTATTTGACTTCTCTGAGTGGTGCAAGAATTATGAGGCTGTTCAGATACGTGCATTTAATCTCTTGGGGGACATCAAAGACAGATAAGGTGAAGTGATCCAGAAGAACTATGTTGGGCATCCAGATGTTGCTCTACGTCTCTTACCCCATTTTCTCTAAGTGATAACATGAAACTTTTTGCCGTGACCTGCCTTAAATCAGAACAATGCCACATATTCTTTGTGTAATATATTTAATCAATAACACCAGAGAAAATGTTCGAAGAGGCAAAAAGTTTTATTTTAGGGATTTACAAATATTAGCACAATGCACATTTTATAATTAAATATAGTCATTATGTATACCATTTAAAGCACGTATATATACCTACAGAAGAGCATTCAGCAATCTATTCAATAAGTCTTTAGGCAGCAAATGTTGATTTCATAATGTATGTGTTTGTTTTTTTCTGCTAATACTGAAAAATCCATACAAACACTGCTCAGACAAAACAAAACAAATGATTCATGACATGCAACTTTCAAGAATTATATTGTTTTAAACTAAGACATTATTAACCAGCATATCTATAGGGAGAAGAGGAGGCTCTGGGGAGACCTTATTGCAGCCTTTCAGTACTTAAAAAAAGTACTTATAAGAAAGATGGGGGAGAATGTTTTAGTAGGGTCTGTTGCAATAGGACAAGGAGTAATGGCTTTAAACTAAAGGAGGATAGATTTACACTAGACATAGGAAAGGAATCTTTTATGATGACGATGGTCTGGTGAAGCAGTGGAACAGGTTGCCCGGAGAGGTGGTAGATGTCCCATCTCTGGAAACATTCAAGGCCAGGTTGGTCAGGGCTCTGAGAAGCCTGATCTATTTGAAGATATCTGTGCTGGTTGTGGAAAGGTTGTGCTAGATGACCTTTAAATGTCCCTTGCGACTTCAACTATTCTATGCTTCTATGATACATAGTGATCAATCTTTATGAACTACAGAATAAGTTTTTTTATGATAAGTGGAAGTTTTTTTATAAGAAATGCCTGATCCTGTGAAACTGTTTGAGAGTATGAAATGAACACATATCCTGAGTGAATATGTTCCTTGATATATAAATAAATCCATGCTATGATTTTATTTCTAGAAGTATCAGTGAATGCTAAGCAGTGTTCTCTTCTTTACATTTTTACTTATAAATTATTAGAGAAGTAGCTGAAGTTTCTGACCAGACAATGAAAAATTCTGACAAAGAATTGTAAAATCTTCTTTGGGGTCCACTTGCTGAACTCACTATTTTCTGCTTTTGCTGCTGCTGCAGAGAGAAATGATGGTGTCTTATATTTATGTTTATTACAAGTTTATGATGAAAATGAATGTTTTACTCTAGTAATTGTCTTTAAACCGTACCACAGGGACATTTTATTTAGAAATTCCTGCTCAGTGGAAAAGTAAGCATGTTTAAATTATGGAAAATCGGATAGCTACGCTTCCCGTAGAAAACCAAGTTAACTGATGGGAATGTCCCAACTTATACACCAAACAATCATTTTATTGTCCTTTTTGCTAGTTCTGCTGGTCACGTATACTAGAAATAAAGTGTAAATAATAAAATATGCCTGATTACCGAACAAATTGGTGTATCACCAACTACATAATGCAAGAGCAACACTTAAAAAACTTATTTGGTATCATGCAGTGCCTTATGGAACATCTAAGACAGGGTGAGGCTACTGCTCTTATTAGCAGAACTGTGGGGTTTTGTTTTAGTTTGTTTTAATTATAAATAAAGCTTTTCTTCCTCTGAATGGGATTCTAAGGAAATCTATTGGCAAAAAATGTTTGTTTAGAGAGAAGTGGTCAAAGTTGTAATCTCCATTCTTTGTCTTCATTAGAAAAAAGATCTTTAAAATTTAGGTGCAAATGTGAAATTAGAAAAATTTAGAGTGTTTTTTTTGTGTTTTTTTTTTTTGTTGTTGTTGTTTTGGTTTTTGTTTTTTTTTTTTTTTTTTTTTTTTTTTTTTTTTTTGAG
>VWPV01017528.1:6827-94907 GCA_013389885.1 Geococcyx californianus | reverse complement strand
CACACTGTTCCTGATGCAGGCCAAGATACCATTGGCCGCCTTTGCCACTTGGGCACACTGCTGGCTCATGTTGAGTTTCCTGTCCACCAGCACTCCCAAGTCCCTTTCTGCCTGACTGCTCTCCAGCCTCTCTGTCCCCAGCCTGTAGCTCTGCATGGGGTTGTTGTGTCCGAAGCGTAGGACCCGGCATTTGGACTTGTTCAACCTCATGCTATTGGAGTCATAGCAGCTCTTGACCGGGAAAGCATAAAACAGATTGTGCCTGTAATTAGGTGCTGCACAAACTCCTGGAATTCTGAGCAGCCAAAAGAGAAAAACCCAAATCAACAACCCAAACCAACAAATCCACAGCATCCCTTCTGATGTAGTTTAATACAGTTTAAAACATCAGGTTGAATGAACACCTTGCTATGGAAACTACAGTAAGTGAAATTAGTACATGTGGGTTTCAAGGATCAAAATCTTTAAACGAAGCCTTTTTTTTGTGTCATGGAGATAGAAAGCACAATTCATAAATGTGCCACAAAAAGTAAGAAAAACACAAGTTTTAAGTCTGTGAAATTTTTTTTAAAAATATATTTTGTGTTCTCTATATATAACAAATTAAAGAAACTGCTTTCAGTGATAAGTTTATGGCAAATAGGAATGGTTTAAAAAAATGTTCTGCTTGCTAAGTTTCATCAACGTGGAGGATGCAATTGTCAGGAATAGGGAAAGTGAGAGACTCCAGTGGAAATGCAAATTGAACTAAAATAAAATTCTATATGTTCTTTAAAGAGTTTTATCCAATTGTATTTCTACATAGCTTGTTGCCAAGTTATTAAAAATAAAATTATTGTTAAAAGCACAGTAAACATATTGAAAAGTGTATTCCGTGGGGTGGTTTGTTGGGTTTTGGTTTTTGCTTAGTTGCTTTTTAATGAAGTGATTTTTTTTTTTATTTGGCCAATTTTTTTTTTCTTCTCCTCATCACCTCCCCAGCGTCCAATTTAAATTCAAGAGAGACTTACTATATAATATTGGCTATCAATATACAATGTTGTATGATAGCTTTTGAGGAAACTAGACTCTTGTCTACCTAAACCTTTGGGGCTTTTTTAGGTTCTTTATCAGAGCTATGACAGAAAAAATCTTTTATACTAAGACCACAAAAATGGGTCTTGTTTTCTTTCAGCTTGGTTTGCTCTTCTTCCTGTTTATTTAAAGAAAATTATCTACATGAAAACCACAAAATTCTGTGTGCTCTAGGGATGAGAAAGAAATTAAAAAGAGACAAGCTACAAACTCTGGAAAGCATTTTAGCAGTATAAGTACAGACAAAATTATCAGAATACTCAGGTCTAACATCTCTGTTCCTAGAGAGATGTCAGTCCTAGGATGGTCCAGCATTCTTAAGCTTGTACTGAGGCCAGATGCTCAGTTGCTGTGACTCAAGACTGATATTCTCTAAAGTAGCTAAATCGATTTCCTCAGCTGACATTTCCCATCCATAATGTCCAGTAATTCAAGTTGTTAGTCCCCGGGATATTTTCCCAGTGATTTCTTGATCAAAGAAACCATGCTGAATATGGATCAACACCATGAGAACAGTAAGTGGCATAAAAAAAAATAATTTCTGAGATGATCAAGAATGTTATATGTAGCGACATCTTTAAATTACAACAGGTTCAACTTGTTGCAGAGTTCAAAAAAACCCTCTTAGGAATACAAAGAACGTGGACATCCTGTAATACATGGTGCTACTAGAGGAGCTTGACGTGTATCAGCTAATAAAGCAAAGGTTGAATGAGTATGTGATTGCATTATCTAAATATAAAACAAAAAATTAAAGACACAGGTGAAATTTAATCAGGTAAAGTAAAGCAACTACTGGCACAAGGACAGATTTCAGTAACATTACTCACAATACCACAGACCAGAAATGAGAGTGACAATGTCCACTATGTGAATAAAATTCAAACTCAGTTTCATCAAGACCTATTTTAACATTAATCATTGATTATGTGTGTTATGTCTCAGTTCTGCTCAGCAGGAGATTTGGGGAAAGTAATCTTTTAAATGTTTACATGGCAGCACAAAAGCGACAAAAATCACTTTAGGGGTTTACTCAAACTTCCAATCTTTACTTTGAGATCAGTCAAAGTCACAAAAATTTGCAGCAAGAACGTGGCAAAAAGCTGGTCCCTTACAAAACAGCAACAGCTCAAAAACCACACACAGACAATGTGACTGGGCAAAAGACTGATTTGTACAATTATCAGCAGCCCAAATACAGTCAATGTCACCCAAAAGTGCTGAGAAGTGAGGTAGATTTGCCAAAATGGACGTTCTTGTGCAGTATCTCTGCTTGGAAAGTTCTCAAAGTGGAGCAGTCTTAGAAGTCTCTCCTGGAAGGTTCCGGAATGGGGTCTGGAGGTTTAACAGGTCACTCACAGTTCGAAGAACTCTTGCTAGAACAGTTTCTGCTTGAACCCTTTGGGCACGCATGTGCAGTAAGAGGTGCGCTTGCCTCTTCTGCTCAGAGTGATTCAGCAGATTTTAAATATTCACAAGGCACAAATCCCTCTCCACACCAGGCTGGACTGGCATGGTTGGTACAAGCCTTGGAAGCCCATCCATAGGCATGTGGGGAGGAGGCCAGCACCATCTCCTGTGCCTCTCTGCTGCTGCCAAACTGGTGAGTGTTTAAGACACACAAGCAAATCATAACTCAACTCTTAAAACACGACACAGCTTTTTTGATAGCAAAGGCCTCATTTGGGTGATTCAGTCCTTCAAAATTTTAATTTTTTATGGAGCAAGAAAAAGCAAAATAATGGCAAGGAAAAACAGAAAAATAAGTATTACAGAAAGCATTACCATCGAGAAGAACAAATCTTTAAAAACACAGCATCTTATTGGGGTTTAAATAAAGAAATCACTTAGAGTTCTCATACAAACTCATAGTGATCTAAACACAGTTCCTCGGTGTGGCAACTGTCCAATTCTAATCTAAAAAGTTTATTTCCCCTTTGACTCTAAAGAGGCCATTGGTGTGAAACTGCAATTTACATGTTAATAGAGGTCTGCTTCAAGCAATATGTGACCTAGAATAACAAGTCATAAATATAGCAAGTTAATGACAAAATTTCAAAATATTCTAACAAAAATTTAATGAAAAATATTAGTACCTTCAGAGGTAAAAAAATGTGCCATGCAAGTGGAAGCAGAATACACCCCCCCCCCCCGGCCTTTTATACAGCGTTCTTGTCTATCACTTGTTTTGAGTTAGGCAAAACCAGAGGGGGATCAGTGGGCAAGTAACATTTGTAAAAGAAAATAACAACTGAATATCAGTGTGTGTCAGCAGTTTTTCAGAGAAAATGTTAATCACATTTTTCCACTGATTGCCTATTCAGAAACCCCATGTCTGGAGTTATCTTCTCTGAAGCATGTGATAGTGAGGTCAGGAGACAAATGTTGATGGCTCACACACCCTGGAAAACTGGGCAGCATGCTGACTGCCTAGATACCCTCTCTTTTTAGATGGCTACACCTACGTGCGTAGGTATCAAGGTGTTGGAAGTGAGGGCCACAGGGTGGCCTCAGTCAGGAAGGAGTGTCAGAAATCAGCTGCTAGAGTCTGAACACAACCTTTCCTTCTCACATCCCCTGCGGCATGTCTGGTGGGCCTGTGTGGGTAGCTAGAGAGAGGAGGGGAAGACAGACGAGTTAACAAATTTGAAGTGGAGGAGTGAAAGTATCTGGGCAGAAATCTGACAGCCAGCTATCAACCCACCACAATGACTAACTGACTCAAATTGCAGCCATACATCATTGTGAGCTTTCTCAGTTATGGATCTGTGCTAGATTTGTGGTTCTTTTTATCAGTCACTTCTATTTTTTCATGTGAATCTTTTCATAACTCAAGATCAAAATGCAAAACAATTGTATCTGATCTCATAAATACTGGTCCAGTGAAAAGAAAATTAGAAATAAATTTTGTTCACTACATGAACTGTCACAAACTACATTGAAAAAAATGTTGTAACAATGGTTTAAACAGTTTTTATTTGTCAGAAGTAATGGAAGCCAGTTTTAAATGCCCTTCTTTCCCCATTTCTTAATACCATTTCCAAGAAATATTATGAACATTTCAAACATGATAAATGTTATTTATACACTCTGAATGGTAGTCATTACACTTGCACCTGATCAGAGATACTAAAAGTGTCATAAGAGAAGAGTAATGAGAGGTGAAGCTTTACAAGCCTATGTCACTATTTTCTGTCAAGCTCAAGTAGATATGGGTCAAAAGCAAACACTATCTAATAGCTATACAAAGATTTACATAAATATGTTGGTAGATTGGAAGCATTTCTATGTAGAGCAGTCAACTGGTAAATTATTTCACCGATCAGCTCTCCTGAGACAAGGTGTTCATGTGGTGGAAAAAGAGGAGGCTGGAAATAAGCCAACCTTGTTCCTTCCTCACTCTCTCTCATCAAGATCCATAGAGCAAAACAGCTGATGAGGCTTGAGAAATTCTCCACTGTCATCACCTGCTACAGGTCTGCTCAGCAGATCCAATACGGGACTTTTTGCAAAGTTTTGAATCTAGATTTTATATTTAAAAATCCTTAAATACATAACATTCAATTTTCTTTATCAGTAGTAATCAGAAGTATTGCTCAGCTGATGAAAAACAGCTCTTTACGTTCTGATTTATATTGCAGCTGTTACTGCAATATGATTAAGGTCCTACTTTTCACTGACAGTTGACAAGTACTTTTACGCTCAGCAAGACGTGGTAAGTGTTTAGTTGTTTTGAAGCAATAAAATTTAAGCTTTATACAATAACACCTGATATATTATGTAGAGCAAAAATTCATTTTATAGCTCCTTTATTCATAGTATGTATAAAACCAATATTTTAAATTGTCTTAATTTGTCTAGAAATGGTCTTATTTCATAAAAGAATTAAATAAACTTAAGAATCATACATGTGCACAGATTTGTTTAGCTAGTCCATAAAAAAAAAAATAGCTAGAGCTGAGTGTTCTCACTTCCAGCCAGGAAGAACTCTTCTGATCCACTATGCACATCCACATAATGTTAACCTTATTTGCAATGTGAATTAAGTTACCAGTAATAAATCATTTGTTCATATGTAATTGCATTTAGAGCTAGGTATATATCTTTAGAGATACATAAGGAACACTAAACCAGCAAGAGAGTACCACCCAAGCTTCACAGAAAATCTTGCCCAACATAATCATAAAACACAAACAGAAAAAAAGCTACTAGGGGAAGGGGGCTAGGGGGAGTGGGAAGAGAAAACTAAGTATCAGTTAAGATCTTAGCACCATAATTTGTAAAAACTAAAAATACTATCACTTTAACACAAACCAAACAAACTGTGTTCTTTTTTTTCAAGATTATAGTTTCAGATTTTATTGTTTTTCTGCTTGTGGTGGGTTTACCTTTGCTGACCCCCTGATGCTCATCCAGCTGCTCTCAATCTTGCTCCTCAGCAGGCCAGGGGAGAAAGTAACATGAAAGACTCAGGGGTTAAGTTGCTTTTCTTTTTTTTTAAAAAAAAGAAAAGTAAATTCTGCATGTAGAAGCAAAGGAAAATAAAAAGGATTCATTCTCTACTTATCATCAGTAAGTGATGTCCAGTAACTTCCTGGGAAGCAGGGCATTAGTACCTCTAACATCCATGAGAGAAAACTACGCAATATTTCTTCAGTATACCCAAGATCAAGTGCCAATTTATTAATAAGACAACAAAACCCTACAGATCAATATTCCTTTAGTTTGTTTGTTTGTTTGTATTTTTACACATTTGTAAAGATCAGATTCCTTATTTGTATTTATCTGTATGTCTTAAACATCTGTCTCGTTGTGACACTGTGTGTGTGCTTGGGGATTTAAGCAGTTTCGTAGTAACAGAGGAGACAGAAGGAGGTGTGGGAAGAGGTGCTGGCTTCCCCTCACACACACGTCTGCCATTGTCTGCTGAGGTTCTTTGGACTGTCTATACCGGATCCTGTGATGATGATTTGTGCAGCAGCATCCCTGACTGCACATGTGTGCCTAGAAGGGACAAGAAGGATAAAAAAGATAACTAAAATTCAGACATTTTAGGCAGTGAGGAGGGCACTGAAAACCACCATATTGTTAGCAAATCACATTACTTATTAAGAGAGAATAAGAAGTTGTTTACATGATTACATAGAATAGCAAGAGAAGATATTAGAAACAGAAGAATTTATTACTAATTTTAAAGAGACCAAGCAATCATGGGATCAGAAAAAAAGTTGTGATATAGGTAAAGAAGTGGTTAAAAAAAGAGACTGGGAAATCAATAGCAGTATATACTCAGTTATCCAAAGGAAAAAAAATGTAGAAAGGTTAGTAAGAAGAAAAATTTTCTAATCATATAAAGTTACTGATGACAATGAAGACAATAGGAACTAATAAACGCCAAAAAGAAATTTTGATCTTAAGTGACAATAAAACAATTAACAACATTTTTTATAGACAGACAGGTAAGTGAAACTTAATTCTTAAGCTATGCATTCATGAAGGAGAAAACTTATGTTTACCTACAGAATATTATGCTTTTGCATACCATTACCAAAGACGAGTGACATCTAGAGGCTGTGATAATTATATGAAAAAAAAACTCAATAGCTGACCTAAAAAAATGTATTGTCAGAAGCTACTAAGAAACAAGAAAAACACCACTGAAGTACTATAAATCCAAAGTTCATTTTTTCTTTGAAGCACTGACTTACCCATCTTGGAACATATTAAAAAATTGGAAAAAGAAGGATTAATTATTTAAGAATGACTAATGAAAAAAAAGACAGTTTGGTGTAGTATATGAGAGATCTTCAAAATTCAGGAGCACAGAGAAGTCATGATCATTTGTCACATTTTCCAACACTGCAGTAGCAGCCTACTAGTGAAAGGATGAAAGCAGGAGGAACAAGGCTGAAAACAGTAAGATAAGAGAGCTTTTCACACAGCAAGAGGTCTGTGTAAATCCCTGCTGAGGGCAGTGTAGGCTCTAACAGTCCACGTGGATTTGATGGAAGACTGGACAAGCATTAAACGATGTCATCAAGAGTTTTTAAGTAGAAAAAGCACAGCAGGTTCAGGAAACTTCCAAACCTGAAAGCAGATGGAGGCAAGAAGAACTTGCGTGGAGAAGTACCATTTAGAAGTATCACCTAACCTATTTTCTCTCTTCCTTACATATCTGCATGTAGCTGCTGCAGAAGGCAGATTGCTGTATTACATGGGCCTTTGGTTTGAGCCAGTCATGCTCTTCCTGAGAGCTACTGGAGAGGAGATGGGTCTCTGCAACCACTTGTACTGGGGTATAGATGGACCCTTGATACTTCTGTTGTAGTTTTTCTATTGCAGTTAATTTACTCATAAACAGGATTTGATTAAGGTAGTTATTACGTTACATGGGCTAGGAGAAAGAGGGCAAGAGTGAGGAAGGCACTCTTGCACTCTCACCTCAGCATCTCAGAAGCCCTATGATCCTTTAAAAAATTCACCGTTCCTGGTGGGAAGGAGAGGAAGAGGATCATTTTTAGTGTTTTTATATATACTCCTGGTATTGTCTTATGTTAGCAACCATTTTATGTACATCGTCACATCAGATACTAATTAGATGAAAGCCTTTAGGGTAAAATCCAAATGTAGCTTTCCTTTATGTTATGGCATTTTCAGAATTTCATCATGGACCAGACATACCTGGAGTTTTTCAAGCACTACAGGAAAGTAAGGAAATGTATTAAATAATATATTATATGCAGACATTCTGAGTCTCCTCTCTGAGAGAAGGCAGGGAAGAATCAAGCAAAAAAGAAGAAAGAAAATCCCACAATTCATTGTCCTCACCATTATACCTTTACTACAGCAGGTTTATTTTCTCTTGCAACTATTCTCCTGCATATAGGTTCTTCTGCCAGTGTCAGCACAAGCATTTGTAAAAAATGATTTCTTCCTAAATGCTTCACTTGATACAACCTTAGTTCATTAATTAGAAAGCTTTTAAAAGGGAGAAAAAATGGATCAAAAGGTTAGCATATTTCACCAAAGTTCTCATATGGTTTTAGCTTACTTTAGACTTATTTTTTTCCAGTTAGCAGAGTAATCAGAGAAAAAAAAGTCTAGCACCACTGAGACGAGATTTCATATGCATACATAGAATATATATATGCCATTCCTAAAGAAAATTCAACATAGTGAATCATAGAATCATAGAAACATGGAATCATCTGGTTGGAAAAGACCTCTGAGATCATCAAGTTCAACTGTATCTATCCCCTTACTAAACCCTGTCCCTAAGGAACTCATCCACCCATCTTTTAAACACCTCCAGGGACGGTGACTCCACCACCTCCCCAGGCAGCCTGTGCCAATCCCTGACCACTTTTTCAGTGAAGAAATTCTTCCTAATATCCAGTCTAAACCTCTCCTGACACAACTGGTGGCCATTGCCTCTTGTCCTATTGCTTGTCACATGCGAGAAGAGCCCAACACCCACCCCGTCACAACCTCCTTTCAGGCAGTTGTGGACAGTGATGAGGTCTCCCCTCAGCCTCCTCTTCTCCAATCTAAACAACCCCAGTTCCCTCAGTCTCCTCGTAATACTTGTTCTCCAGCCCCCTCACCAACCTCGTTGCCCTTCTCTGCACGCGCTCCAGTCCCTCAATGTCCTTCCTGTAGTGAGTGGAATTAATTATTATTTCTAACTTTGTCTTTGTATCACTAACAAGGAAGAGTACACTGGCAATAAAAGAAAAATATTCATTGCACAAAGACTTTTATGAAAACAAATTAACCAGTTATGTTAGAATAACATGTTCACTTAAATTTCTACATACATAAATATGTTTCACTCATGTTACAAGTACCCAAAACTAGGCAATCCTAGTTTACATCCAAAGACTATTGGAAATAGACTTTCCTAAAACAGTCATACCTTATTAGCGAGGAGATCTTGAAGACAGAGACATAGACATTTTGCTGCACTATAAATATATTAGGATTCCAGGTTGTTGTTATTCATGCAGCAGAAAACAAATTAAAGCTGCCATCTGTGAGACAATAAACTAAATAATAAGTAGGAATACTATTTGAAAGACTCATAATCGTAAAGATTCAATTAGAATATTTTTTTTATTAGCTAAAACTTTCAAAATGTTTATCCAATGTAAGGATTATTTCTTATGGTTACAGATGAAATATACTAATGTTCTATCAACATTTCTTAAGCTATAGGTTTCCCACTCTCCTTCAAGTGTAATAAGGTATTTCCTAGTCATGTTTAATAAAACAGTTTTAAAGACATAACAACATTTTATCTTCATTTGGGGAGTGAAAGTACATTGAATAGAATTTGAAAAAAACTCCCTAGTGCCTCTGAGGAATTCTAAAGATTTAGCTAAGGCACAACCCACACACTGAAGATCTACCCCTGAACAAAATAAAGAAAAGCAAAAGTACATCAGTACGTAGTTGGGGAACCTAAAAGCAGGAGTCTTCAGATTTTCCATATGACCATGAAAATAACTGATTTTCATGCAAGTCAATACTCTTTATCCTCTTTACTCAATACAATTGAATCTCTTAAGTAAATACACACACCTGCCCATAGAATCCTGACTGCATACACAAGCTTCATCGGGGCCACTGCCCTTGCTACTACTAGAACAATTTGTACAGCTTTTTTCAGTCATTGCTTCCCAAAGACTTCCTCAAAACAGGAGTAAACTTTTAAATACCTTTGCACTAAAAACCTTTACAACTAATTCTGCTTGCTAGGAGGGCTTTAAGTAGTTTCTTGAGGTGGGACAGCTGTATATGGTGAGACTCAAGACAGCTTTTCCTTCCTCAAGGGCAGCTTCTTTTAGCTTGCTACTAAAAACTGACTCATCCAGGAAAGCTTCTATTCAATGGGAACTGTGATTATAATCCACTGTTGAAGGCAAACTTACAGGTGCTTTTAAAGTGCTGTGATTATGTACTCACACAGTAAAATAGTTGTTATGAAACAGATAAATTTTGTAATTTCATAGAATAATAGAATGGTTTGGGTTGGAAGGACCTTAAAGCCCGTCCAGTTCCAACCCCCTGCCACGAGCACAGACACCTCCCACCAGCCCAGGCTGCTCAAGGCCCCATCCAACCTGGCCTTCAGCACTTCCAGGGAGGGAACAGCCACAGCTTCCCTGGGCAACCTGTGCCAGTGTCTCATCATCTGCATTGTGGAGAATTCCTTCCTAATGTCTAATGTGAATCTTCCCCTTCCAATTTAAAGCCATTCCCCCTCAACCTATCACTATATGTCCTTGTAAAAAGTCCCTCCCCAGCTTTCTTGTACCCTTCAGGACCTCTATGAGGTCTCCCTGGAGGCTTCTCTTCTCCAGGCTGAACAACCCCAACTCTCTCAGCCTGTCCTCATAGCAGAGGTGCTTCAGCCCTCTGATCAACTTTGTGGCCACCTCTTGACCCACTCCAACAGTTCCATGTCTTTCTTATGTTGGGGATTCCAGAACTGAACACAATACTGCAGGTGGGGTCTCACAAGAATGGTGTATTGGGGGAGAATCACCTCCCTCGACCTGCTGGCTGCGCTTCTTTAGATGCAGTCCAGGACACAGTTCACCTTCTGGGCTGCGTATGCACGTTGCTGGCTCACACCAAGCTTCTCATCAGGTCGCACCCCAAAGTGCTTCTCCGCAGGGCTGCTTTCAATCACATCATCTCCCAGCCTGCATTAAAACTGTGGATTGCCCTGATCCGGGTGTAAGATCTTGCATTTGGCCTTTTTAAACCTCTTGAGTTTCACACAGGCTAACTTATCCAGCTTGCCCAGGACACTCTGGATGACATCCCATACTTCTGATATGTCAACTGCCCCACTCAGCTTGGTGACATCTGCAAATTTGCTGAGGGAGCACTCGATCCCGCTGTCTGTATCATCAATGAAAATATTAAACACAACTGGTCCCAGTATGGACCCCTGACGGACACAACTTTTTATGGTTCTCCCTCTAGACATTGAGCCACTGACCACTAATCTCTGACTTTTCAAATTTTAGGAAGAGTGGCTTGGCAACCACATCAACAAATTCCCTCAGGGCTCTGGGATTCATCTCATCAGGTCCCATAGACCTATATATGTTCAGGTTCCTCAGGTGGTCACAATGGGAGGGGCTAAATCCCCCTGGTCCCCATCTTGTTGTCCGTTAACCAAGATGGGGTGAGGAGAGCGGTTGCCAGCAAAGATTGAGGCAAAAAAGTTCTTGAGTACCTGAGCCTTCTCCTCATCTGTTGATACAAGGTCACCATTTTTGTCCATCCATGGAGTTATGCTTTCTTTAACCTTCCTTTATTTATCCTTCCTACAATTTCAGTATATATTGAATATTCATGCTTATTTGTCTTACTAACAATTAACAGACTTTACACAAGATTTCAAAACAGCTTACAATATTGCCTATTTTTTTTGCCACTTCCTTATTAGTGTAGTTATTGATATATACAGTTACTGAATTTGTACTTATTTCTTGCCTTCTTAAAAAGTATCTCTGCCAGTACCAACATAGTTGGACTTTGTCACCTGTGTTCTGCTAAACTGTTAATTATTCTGAATTTTTAGAAGTCATACACAGAGTATTTTCTCACTTCCTTCTCTCTGTCCCACTGTTTCTCTCATTGTGCTAACAGAATCTGAAGGATGGTAGATATTAGGACAAAAAAGACTAAAGGGTAATAAAGAAAACTCACCATGCTCATTGTAGTTCACTAAGCCTTAGTTAACAAATGCAGTTGAATCTCATAAGTTTCAGTTCACATTCAGCTCTTCTTTTTCCAAAAAACCCCCCAGGTTTACTAGTGGAAGTGTATATGCATAAGAAACAGAAAATAATATTCTATAAATATAGAGCACATATAGAAATCTGAAATACTGTGAGTGCTGCATGCACATTAGACAATATGACATTGAACAGCTGACTTATATTTCTTATGGTGGAAATCCACTCTCTGTAGCAGATTGCAATTCTGAAATTACATACAGGATAAATTGCCTTGGGACATCTCTTTCTTACTGATTGCCCCCTCTTTATCTAGTAAGACAATATGAGCTAATAGTGATTATCTCATTTATTAAATTATACCTTCCAAAACAAATGTAATGGTATTAAAGTCTGAGAGTAAAATGGGATTCATATGAATTGTCTAGAGCAAACTACATCACAGACTGGGCAGAAAATGGACTGCAGAAGCTGGTCACCAGCTCTTCCAGGTTAAAACCTCAAGGGGCCAGACAAGTAGAATAAGTATTTATTTCATAAAAGCAATAAAACAAGTACTACATGTAGTAAACCTAAAAAGTAATATGTGGGCTTTAGACTACCAGGAGCCTTTACCCTCTATATAAAACTAAGATTAAAGTTAGGGATTAAGTCCAGGAGCAACAACAAAAACCTTACACAAAATTTATGACCAAACTAAATGTAGAGTAGTAACACAAATTTCCAGTGAGTTACTTCAGAATTCACAGGAGTTACTATCCTCAGTGTCAGGTCAAGGACAGAGTTTAGTATGTCAAAAAGATAGGACTCACAGCAATAGTGTGGTACATGGTGAGGATTCAAAGGAAATGTCTTTTAAACTGTCTTCTCCCAGAAGGTGTGATTGGGTTGAGGATGTCAGTGGTCTCTGGCAACTATGTCAGGTTCAGGTTAGACTAAGATTTGGGTTAGGACAAACAAATTTTGACAGGGAAGAAGCACTAGAGACTAGAACCTATAAGAAGCAACAAAATATATTGAAGATTGGTGCCAGGTATCAGATATGCATAGGCGAGGATCTGTAGTTCTTACGTCAAATTAGGTTTCAATACAGAGTTAGAGTTTGAGTTCACAGAAAGACAAAGTTTATGAGGAGTAGCCAAAGGAACTGAGAGTGGGCAAATGAAATCTTTAATGAATTATATTTAGGCTTGACTCTTTAGATCTTCTGTTAGGCTGCAGATAATGTTAGAAGATATATCGTGTTACGTGTGAATAAGATCCCTAAGAGGCACTAGGAAAAAAAAAAAAAAAAAAGAGGGTTATTAACAAACATCTTTAATGAATTCTGAAAATTTACAGTTCAGGGTTAAGGTAATATTTAGGAGAATGAGAAAGAGAAGACGTATTAAAAAAGAGTTTCATATGTAATATCCAAAATAAAGCGAAAATGAGTTATAAATTCTCCTATGAGTGTTATTACAGTTTTTATCCACAATATTCCCTTGCTGCAAAAGTAAATCAAAGGCCAGTGACATTAAGGCAGATAGAATTTTTTAGCCTTTGTGTTCAACTGCAGTTAGGGTTAGAATATAGGTTAGAAGAAAGCCAAGTAATAGTACATTCTAATGAACTGTATATGTAATGGGTCAATGTGAATGTCAAGAGTAAGTTGTCAAGGAGTCTACATTGCATCGGTGTTTCTGGCATCCAATCTCTTACAATCCTGGAGAATGAAAAGGGCTGTGAAAGATAGGCTCCCATCTCTGCTGCACGGTAAATGAGAAGCATGGTGCTCATTATCTTTTCCTGAGAGATTCTTCCCAGCAACAACTGTTAAGTAATATGTCAGAAACCAGGAGATCAGCTCAGCTCTGGAGTGAACATGAAGCAATGTCTATATGAGGCAGCACCCTCTCCCCAGACCACACCGTAGTTTATTCCACTAAAAGAAGGATGCTGTGTGAGTGGGTGAAAAATGCTATGAATGTGAACTTTACGGTTTGCTTCCTCAATAAAATCCTAAACCTTCATCCTTCAGTATCTAAGGCAGTGCCCCACCTCATGATGATGTCATTATGCTCCATCATGAAGTTGTAGCCAGTGGGGTAGCTCATGCTCAGCTTCCTCTGTCCCATTCAGGGCAGGCTGTACCATCCACAGGGCACAACCTCAGCAGTGCAAATCCTTCTAGAAATCCTCTGATCTTCTTTCTCAGAGCACAGAACAACCTAATCAGCTATTTAGTCTCTGTGAGCATGGAGCAGAGCAGTGGCATTGGAGAATGGCTTTGAACTTGGTTATATCTCTTATTAAAGTGCCTTCAAAAACTGGAAAGTATGATCTCAACGTTATTAGCACTAAGACCTGGCAACCTGACAGAGTAGTGCAGGGAAGTCCACAATTATTCTTTCTTCCTTCTTTGCGTTGTTCAGGATATTTTGAAGTTATCTACACAGTTTTTTATAAATCTCTTCTTTTACTTTTTTGCATAATTTTTACTGGCATAGTAGCACGTGAAAAATGGAAAACAATAAATAAGTAGAATTATTATTTCTCAATGTAACTGAATTTGATCTCAATGTAACTGAATTTGATCTTTGGTCAAACCCCACAAACAGAATTAGAATGGTTTTCTGTCTTCAGTTCTACCCAGTAAAATATATAAATATCATGCTACCTACATATTCAGCTTCAAGAAGTCAGATATGTTTAGAGACAGTCACAGGTTTTGAAGTTTAGCAGTATTATTTTGTGTAGCTGAGGCTGTCATGCTTATATTTAAAACTGAAATAAACCATAACCAGGCTTTTAATATGTTATTGAACACATTTTGCAGAATCCAATTCATATTAGCCTGAATGGTGCTGAGAAAATGGGCATTTCAATAGAAACACTAAAGGAATTAAATGATACACAAGACAGTCTAGAAAAGGATATGCAGCAAGGATGTGTCTGCTGTGAATCTTGATAGGCAAAAAAACACTGATCCTTTTTTGCCTACTTTTGTGCAGCAGGTTTCTAAACTGCAGAAGTAATGCCTGCTACTTTTGTATGTTAAAATTGCTATATCTGATGAGAGATTAAAAGAGATTTGAAGAGAGAACAGCGCATAGAATTTCTCTATTAATCTTTCAAAGGTCAGTACCTTCACTAAGTGTAAATGCAAGAGAGTGCTACTGGCTGCTATTTCAGTTCAGGCATTTTAAATCAGTTGAACACCCAAATTGCCTTTTCTTTTCAGTACATTCTCTTTTCTTTCAATTTTTACTGCTGCTATTACAGCAGCTCCCCTTGGCACCACTCTAGTTTATGTGCAGAAAGTGGTACCACTCCTCCCAGCACTTTAAAAGTGGCCTCAGAATATCTGTCTTTCATGTGGAGTGTGTCACATGAAGCCTTTTTCTGTTATATTAAAAAAAATCACATAGCTTGCAAAAGAAGTCTAGTTTCATTTTTGGAACAAATTTGAGTAGACATTGATTTTCTAAAGACAAATAGTTATGTTGTATTATAGAAAAAAAACAACAGTTCATTGTGTTATTTTAACAAAATAAAATATCCTCTCTTGCTTTATACTAATAAAATGGATACAACACCCCCCCCCCAGCATTTAAAGTTACATATTGAATTGCAACTACTTTTAGCTCAGCTGTTCTAACTATTAATATTTTATTGCCAAAAGGTCAAACCAAGGCAGAAAAAAGTATTTTCTTTTTTTTCCCCCAAAAAAAGCTTGCCTACTTTTCCAATTCCTGATATTGCTTTCTACAGGTTGGGAGATATAGCTACATGAAGTTAAGATAATTGGATAAGGGGTTTTTGGATTATTTACTGTAAATTTTCCCATTACTTCTATGTGTTTTGTTTTACATCTTATTCAGTATTGGGAGCAGCATGGGATATCATTTTTGCATTCATTTGTGCTAGATAATTTGTAATCAGGCTGCAGCTCATGAGAGGTCCTGGAAAAACTGCCATAATATGAAGTTGACTGCTGTGGTAGGTTATGTTAACATTTGGCTTAGATTATGTCTGTAAATGTTCTTAGTCACTTTGTGTTTATTTCTCTGAAATATAAACTCAGAAAGAATTTTAAAACTTCTTGTTGTGAGGCATCATTGACTGAATACACAGCTGTCCCGTGGCAGTAACAGGCAAAGTAAACGAGTAGAATGGCAAATAGCTTAGCTTTTGCCCTAGTAACACATTTAATCTGCATGATGTGGTAGAATTTGGTTACCAACAAAAGGCAGTCCATTTCCCCTTGCAAATACACTAGGTATTTCTGTAATATACAACCTTTCACTAAGCACGGTACTTATGTTTCTTCTCTGTACAATGAAAGTACAATGTCACTTTCCAAAGGTTAATTTACCATAAAAAAAAAATAAAAGAAATAGATTAGTGCCCAGAACAAACAGTTCCTCTTTGTTTACTCTTCTAATAAACTTGACGATATATCTTACACATTACACTTCTTTTTTTTTGTGATGGTAACATAAAATAATCGATTGAATAAAGAACTCAGACCATTATTTATTTAGATATAAGCACTGAAGCACCTATATTGTTAACAATTTTTATGTAACTGTTATGTATGCAAACAGAGTGCCATTATAAGAACTTACCTGAGTTCTTACTTTAAATGCGAAGATCAAGCCAAAATTATCATTGGAAAATAAGTGTTTAATGGCTGCTAATGTAAGGCTCCTAGGTCTTGTGTCTTCATTACATGCAAAAAGAGAGGCAGCATGACAAATTTTTTTTCAGGTACATTGGCTTCAAGGGACAAAAAATATAGTGAACAACTGAGGAATACGACAGAAAAAAGAAATACACGTAATTTCCTAAAATAAAATATGACGTTAGATTTTCAAATGCAAAGAATTATGGAGAGGAATTAAGAGTTGTTGGTGTACAGCCAATTAAATTAATCCTCTGTTATATGTACATATATATACATATGCAAAACCTTTTCAAAGTTGATATAACTGGATTTTTGTTGCATAGAGAAGAGAGGTGAGAACCAACTGTAAATTTAAGCCAAGTCCAGTCAACACTTGTGGTTAAGTTTTAGATAGCAATACACGGTAAAATTTAACCTCTGAGCTTTTTACTTGTTTTATTGAAAGGGGATATTCTTCTACCTTTCTCTAAAGCTTTATACGTTACAGCAGCTAGAAATCAAATGCTTTTGTACAGTACTGCCATTGAAGTCTTTCAGTTATCTGTTTAGTGGCCTTTGCTCACCTTCTAGAGATAAATTTGCCAGTAGGGTGGGGCCAGCAGGGAGTTATTTTCCATTGAGGATGGATGCAATTGCTCTTCCATTCTACTTCTTTGTTACTGTTCTGTGTCTTACTTGGACTCCACTCGGTAAAGTGTACATTTCTTAGCAAACACATAGGAACTTAAGATCCCTTTCAGGTTCTAGCAAAGAATGATTCTTCCTTGATCCTTCCTGTTTGCAGGCAGTGGCACACTGAACTTGTATTGTCCTGTTGTGTGCAGCTTTTAAAAAAAAAGTCTTAATGTTTTTCTAGGATAGTGAGCGGTTTTCTGTAGCGCACAGACAACAGCACAGGGGACTCTCTTGAGCTGATGCTTCAGCTTCCTTCAGGTCTTCTGGGAAAAGTAGAGGATGAGAGTCACAATTGTCTCCTGTTTTCTATTGCTGTCTCCTTAAAATAGAGTCAATGAACTGCAGCAGCAGCTTAAGCTGGCTCTATTTAGCAGTTTCCCAAGCAGATTGTTGTGGATTTCTGCTTATCTTGACAGCTCATTTCCATTAGAAAAATGAAATGCCTGGGAAGTGAAAAGTTATGAACACAGGTAACTGACATATGTGTACCTAGATCCTCAATTGTTTAGAGTTCAGCATACTGGAAGTTATCATTAATTTGATGTATAGGTCTTGTACTAACAGAACCATTTGCATCTTAATCCTGACTGGGGTAAGCATGCAGATGTTTTTCCTAACAGGCTATTCCTTTTACTGTGGCAATGCACAGACACAGAGGCTCCAGATATAGGACTGCAATACTTAAAGAAACTAAAGCATCGGATCAAGTGAATTGGAAGAATGAAGAAATTAATCATATCAAAACAGAGTCCTACATTACAGAACAATCTAAACAAGAGATTGTACTGTTTTGTATACCATCTCCATGTTCACAGCAGTGCACTGTCAGTGCATATGGCATCTTTACTATTAACCTCTCAGCAGTACATATATATATATATATATTTATATATACGTCATTTCTCAGCAGTAGATTTGAACTAACAAGAAAAAAGTAAAAAGTTGTAAATCGTAAAACAGTAACAAACTAGTATCAATATTAATGTTACCAAGTTTGATAAAGCAAACATTTCTTCTTTAGAAGGGTTTATCAGACATCATAACTTTTGGAGAGGATTCCAGTTCAGTTCCTCTCTGGAATTTCTGAATCACAACCACTTTGGTTACAAGAGAGCTAACTGAAAACACTGGGGATTAGTGATTATTTTCTGTGTTTGCTAATCTGTATTTGATAGAAGATATTTGCTTAGCACGAACAGGAAGCTCTCCAACCATCTTGCAACCTGGTCACAACAGATGTAGAAAATAACATTGTGTTTTAGTAGAGTTGTGTTGTATTTCAAAGTTAATAGCGCTCCTAGAATTCCTATGGATAGGCAATCTCAGTTATGTAAAACTTGATGTAAAACTCACTGAAGTTCCTGTACAGTTTTGACCAGTCTGAGTTTATTTAGAATGGATATTTACAGGTCACTAGGGGAAGGAAATGTACTCTTAGTTTCTCAAAGAACAGCTTGGAACTTACAATATTTTTTAAATTAACTCTAATCATAGTTTGCTTTGCCTGTTATTCTACCTACATATGAGAAAAGGGACCTTTCAATAACATACAGACTTCAGTAAGGAAAAGCAACCTACTGTTAAGGTCAAACTGGAAACTTTGGGTCGCATTCGTATTTATGAAAATGGAAATATCCTAAAAGCAGGTGCTTATTAAAAACCGACACAAGTTCTTAAAGAAGTACTTGCATGAACAACTCACATAAAGGAACACAGGGCAAAACATTGAGTGAAGAACCCTGTGGTAAGATTTTAGGATGAAGAATCCATGCAACAAATACCATTTTTTGTTGATTTATTTTTCCCCCAGGAGTTATTAGTTTTAATCCTAATTAATTTACATCCTTGACTAACATTTTTTTTTAAAATGTGGAAATATAGAGAATTTAACAGCAAAACTTTGTATGGGAGACTTCCAAGTACGGTGTGGGTATCTGCTACATTAGTCAGAAAAATAACATCTTGAATGGAGGAGGGGAAGTCTTACATACCAGATGGGTTGAAGAATCTAGTGTCTGATCAACTAGTTTTATTATTTATATATATAATAGGCTAGAATCAAAACAAAAGAAGCAAACTTTGATAAGGTCATGGAAACGGCTAGTGTCATAGTTTAGTTTTAACACATCATGAATGTACTACTGGAAGGACAATTTCCTTTCACATTTGATTTATTGTTTCATGTATCGCAGATCCTTCCTCCACTCATACTTTAAGTTACATTTTTTAATGTAATTATAGGAAAATAATTTGATATACTGTTTTTTATCATAGCTCACTGCAACTTAGTGGAAAGCAAAAATGAAAATAACACAATAAGTCACATAAGTGAGGTCTCTGCTTATATATTGAAATAAAATTAATGTGAGTTACATGTAATTATTGAGCATAAGCCATTAATTTATTTGGCTTCAGATCTCCTTTGTGTCTTGCTGTTTTTCATAAACAACATTTTGTCCATTTAGATATTTGTTCTTTGATGCGGGAAGAGTTCTTTGCATTTGACAAGTCTTGTGAACATATATTTTCTCCTCCTTCACATCAGTTATTGAAAGAAACAAAACATTCATCTTTTTTTGGATTAGTTTGCCATATAAAAATAAGCAGAAAACACAGGGAAAAAAATCCTATCTTTAAAATGCAAATAAAGTGTTACGAAATGCTGTGAATGACCAGTCAGATGCTATGTTCCATGACATGTAGGTTACCAAAATTTCTATTTCAGCAAAGTGCTTTACATCAATGTTAGGGTACGCTGGGAATTAGGATTTGTGCAAGGCTAGGTGTGTATAAAGGTGGGAGGAGCTAAAGTGCAAGCCTGGGAAATGAAGTCATGCAAGGAGAGGGAGGAAACTCATCTCCTTCTATGCATGCATGGGTAAGTATTTGTACACAAGGCTTGTCCTGGAGAAAAGCACTGCTGCCATGTTACCTGTGTACCCCCCCCCCAAGTCAATGCTGGTGCCCAAATGAATGCAGCAACTCTTGCTTAAAGCTGAAATAAGTACTGGATATCAAAGGCAAGGTCTTACAGGCGTACAAGGAGGAGCAGAAGATGTTTCATTCTGTCTTCAGCTCTCCTGTTCACCAGGTCCGTGTACTAAAACTCCAGGGTGTATGGCTTGTCATTTTAGAAGTGCACTTTAGCCTATGGAGGATCTGTGTGCAATTTTCACAGGGGCAGTGAAGCATGATCCCATTATTCTTTGTTCCGAAGACTCATGTAGGAAAAAATGATCTGACAGTGTTTCTTTTTCCTTGCTCATCATTGTCAAGGAGTAAATGTGTATCATATTTGTGATGCATCACTTAGATCTGTGATAAAATGTTACATTATTTCTTCTAGCAATCCCTTTGTTAAACTGACCCTTACTGCTCTCTGCTTAAATAAAACAGAACAAAATGACTGTCATTTAACAGAATATTTTTATGTTATGTTTTTCTTCTGATTTCATGTACCCAACAAACTCAGAATAGTTAACAGAAATCAGTGTTCAATGACCTGCTCAATCAAAACATTTCATCAAATCTTCCCTTCCCTATCCTGTTGACTTTTGATATTTTCTTTTATGGATCTTTATCTATCCATCTGCCTACATTTATATTTCACCTGCTAATATCCTAGATTATTTAAGTACTTTTGCTTTGATTTTAATTCTGTCATTATGAACAACGACCTTCTCTTTTACCTCTATCTTTTTCACATCTGAAACAAAAATGACACACTAGTGATATATGAAACTGAATTATGACATTTCTATTCTGTAGTTATACAAAAAGAGATTTTTAACATTGCTTTTACTGTTCAAATACTTGAGCCAAAATTTCAGATGTGACTAGCCACTTTGGATGCCACAATGGCTTTGAAGAAATAAGCCAATTTTCATTTGCTTCACATAACAAAACTTGAAAGAAGTAAAATTCCTTGTATTTAAAGAAAAAAGAATAAATATTGGATTTTAAAAAAAATGTTTAGCAATACAGTCATTCTCCCTATGATTCACAGCTGTGAAGGCATGTCCACTGCACAGACATACTAATCTTGTAGTTCAAGTCAATGGGAAAGATCTTGCATTTCAATCGTCAGACAGCTCAAAGGCATAAAATGATTGCCCTGGTTGACATAGGTACAAACCAGTACAGGCATGGGGGGCTTTATGGACTCAGAACTGTAAGTTTTGTATTAGCACTGCTTAGGTTGGGACAAGCACATTCCAGCTACTGACAAAAATGGTTGCAACAACCTTCACTTGTGCTCTTCACCTTCCCCTCATCTGTGACTCGAGAGTTCTCTCTACATAGTGTGTTAGGCAGGGTCTGAGCTGAGCACCTCATTGTCTCTTGACTGCTCTCCCTCTGTTCCATTACTGCAGGCTTTGAAAGAGAAGCTCAGAGTCACCTTGGCCAAGATGTCTCATTTGCAATGAAGATCCCAGGAACCTTCAAAACTTGGATCAGTATGTTTTGATTACATACAGATCTTGCTTTTCTTCTTCAGCCTTTTGTCTTTGATTTCTACTGGATTATCAGATTTCAACTGGACTACCGATTTTCCTCAGTCTTGTCCTCATATCCTCACACAGTAACATTTTATTAAAGATTCTTAATAAAGATTTTCATTAAAGATTTTCATTTTGCCCTTATTTTTAATTTTTAAGCCTACCTTGAAAAACATGTATCTCCTTTCTAAACATTTTCCTTTCTGTTCCTTTTTTCATTTGTGTGTACCTTTCTGAGTTTATTAACTTTTTCAGATCCCCTTTCACTGCTAACCAAAGAGCACAATTTTCAGCAAGTCAGATTGTTGAGTTATTATTTTCTGACAAGCAGTACATCAGATCAAAATAATGAGAATTTTTCATTTACACAACAGCACACCAAGATGTCTGTAGGCATTATCAAAAGATCAATTGAAATATAACTTGAGATGGAAAGAAAAGAACAGCATAAAATAGTTAATATTTGAGAAACAGCAATAATGAAGAGCAGCAATTTTAACTGCTAGAAAACTTTAACAAGAACTGATGATTTTTGTTTGTATCCGTTTGTTGAACCAGTTGTTCAATCCAAGTCAATTAGGTTGTGCTTTTAAACTTATGATATACTTTACACACATAAGTTATGATAGCTTCTTTTCAACTTCTCACTTCATTTACATATTTTTCAGGAAAAGATTCTCATTCGAGTTTCATATATCTATATATTTCAGCCCATAGTTAAGAACCTCTTTTGTTGTGTAACTTTTCTTTAAAAGTTTCATTTTAAAATTCACTGCCCATAACACACACCCCCAGCTCTGATTAGTTTTGTTAACTGTTTTGTCCTTTCCTCACTGGTCTTTTCTATTCCATTTCTAAACCATTTCTTAGCACCTCTTCAGTAATTCCCATTTGCTCTTCCATTTTTACACTCTGCTACATTCTCATTTCACTGCAGAATTTTTGCAGTTCCCCTGAATCATAACTCTCAAAAACAGATGGATAGGGACAAACTATTGAATAATAAAACTAAACTTGTTTAGACTGATTACTTTGTACTCTTTGTGACCTTAGTTTTTAGAAATAGAGATTTCCCTCAATGTCGTATTCTGAAAATCTAATTCAATATGAAAGGTCATCCAGAACTGATTGTATGATCAAGAGTCCTGGAACATGTGTGCTAAGAAAACTATCTGGTTGATTTCCACCCCTGGTAACTTCAGCCTTAAAAAAAGAATATAAAAATATTTATTGTTATATTCTTCAAGTTTCAGACGTACTCTCTTTCAGTCTATGAAGATTCCATATAAATTTTTAAAATATCTGAAAAATTAGAATACTAAGCATAGGTTGCTACGAAATACTACTAAACCAAACAATTTTCTGACCTACCATTAAAAAATATAACAAAAAGTAAGTTAAAGAAGATAGGAAATGGTTTCTGTCTACCCATTCTGTTGTATGTCTCTGATTATGCTATTCTAGTGAAACTCAAGCTGCAATAAATCATGGCATCTCACAATGACAGTTTCAAATGAACACGTTTATTAGGACAGACAAGTACATCACTAAGAGTGTTATCTACTTCAGGTGTTGACATACAGTACCAGCTGTTGGATTTAAACACTGACTCACTCATTGCACCTGAAAATATACACTAATATAAGCAAAAAACATGGACATTATAGTGTAACATAAGTAATGCAGATTTTTTTCCTACAGCACAGAAACCATGAACTTTGATAGTAAAAACAAAAAAAGAAAAACGAAAAAAAAAATGGGTAAAAATTCCAGTTTAATCTCTAACAACAAAAAATGACCACATTTAGAGAAAGTGTTTTAGGGTAAGTGTTAATATTACGATTAAAGATTTTAAGGAAGTTTAAAGATATTTTCCACTAAAAATTCAGTGGCTGATCTTTAAAGACTTGCTGAATTTCATATCCAAACCACCTCTATCCATAATTTTTCACAGGTAGGTATGCTTGTCAGCAGGCCAATTGCAAACGCAAGAGTGATGTTCTTGTTTGAGTTGTCTAGAACATCCTGAATTGCTGCAAGCTCACTGAACGTGGGAACTTAGCTCATGCAGATATCTAGTTAATCAGTCTTAAAAGAAGGGAAATTCTATTGCAAAAGGATAAAAAATAAATCCTGGCCACCCCAACTCAAAATAAGGCAACCAAACAAAAAACACAAACCAGAAAACTAAAACAAAGCACACTATACACACAAAATATGAAATGTACTTTGAGGTGGAATACTTGAGGAAGACAGAATACCTGTCCAGATTGTGGTGGGTCCAGTGTCTAGAATTGTGAGGATTTCATCAAATAGGAATATCCCGCATGGAAATAAAATAGCTGCTGCAAAAGGCTGTTAGTCTTACGGGAGGAAAATTCCTCTTCTACAGGAAGGAAGTGACAGCTGCCTCACATGTAAGAGAACTGTTTGGTAGCCTTATCCTAGAGGCTCATCAAGAATAAAGGGTGTTGTGTGGTGCTGAGATCAAAAGAAAAACAATGATGGAACAATGATAGAACAACTAGATGAGAGAGACTATATGTATCAATACTAAGAGGATTTTTGCGGTTATTCCCACATCATAAAAGGCAGAATGAGAAAGTTAAAAATCCTTTCTGAGGAAGTGAATTCTATCTGACAACCAGTCCAGGAAACAGGAAATCCAACTGGAACCAAGTCAAAGATATTGAAGATATATTGCCAGTGTTAATGCTACCTTTTGTCTGTGACTTATTTAATCTTCAGTATAAGCTACTTTACTAGTTACTCTGAATAGTCATACATCTTCCTCATAGAAGACTGGTGTTACGGCAGTCCTCTAATAGCGTGAGTCAAGGAGGTGAGTATATAGCTTGTATTATTAGTCCTCCAGTTTGAGCATACAAGCTTTTGCAGTGATTTATAAATACTGCAAGATTAATGTGTAACACCATAAATGGTTAATATGAAAACCAAAGTTAAAGCTTTGGTTTATTCCCATAGATGATTTTCCCATGAAGTTATAACAAAAAAAAACCCAACACCAAAGCAAAACAAAAAAAAATTTTGTGCTCTATAGCGGTGGGTTAACCTGCCTGCCAGGTGCCAACCAAGATGCTCTTTCACTCCTATCCTCAGCAGGGCAAGGAGAAAACAAATGATGAAAAGCTCATGGGCTGAGATAAGGACAGGGCAATCACTCACCAATTACAGCAATCACTCACCTATTACAACAATCAGTGTCATGGGCAAAATAGATTTGACTTGGGGAAATTATTTTATTTTATTGATAATTAATAAGAGTAGGATAGTAAGAAATAAAAAAAAAAGTAAAAGTACCTTCCCTCAACCCCTCCCTTCTTCACAGGTTCAACTTCAATCTGTTCTATCTCATTCATCCTTAAGGGATGCAAAGGGAATAGAGAATGGGAGTTGCAGACAATCCATAACACTTCTTCCACTCCAGTGCAGGGTGTTTTCCATCGGATATAGTTCTTCATGGTCTTGTTCTATACAAGGCTTCTCACAGGCTGCAGTTCAAGAACTGCCCTAACACAGATCTTTTCTACAGAATACAGTCCTTTGGTAAAAGATTGCTTCAGTGTGGGTCCCTTATGGGGTCACAGGTCCTGTCACACAGACTGCTCCTGCATGGGCCCCTCTTTACAGGCCACAGTTCCTGTCAGGAGCTTGCTATAGTGTGGACTCAACGTGGGCAGCAGTTGCCTCAGGGTATAGCTTGCCTAGCATCCACCACAGTCTACAGTGTCTCTGCTCTACAGTGGTCCTCCATGGACTACAGGGTGACAATCTGTATCACAGTGATCTTCAGATGGGCTGCAGGGGGATTCTACTCTGGTGGCTGGAGCACCTCCTTCACCTCCTTCTCCTCTCAACTTGGTATCTGCATAGGTATTTATCTCACATTTTTACACTCCTCTCTCACAGGTGCTACACAGCTTTTTTTACTCTTTCCTAAATATTTTACCATAACGGTACCACAGTGTTGCCTATTGGCTCAGCTTTGGCCAGTGGTGGGTCCATTAATGTTGGCTGAAAGTGGCTCTGTCAGACATATCAGCTCCCGATGTCTTCTCGCAGAAGCCACTGCTGCAGCCTCTCACTACCACATCCTCACCATCAAAAGAAGATACATCTATCCTTGACTTAGAGAAGAAGGATTTAACAGATTTGGCAGAAATCCATCAGAAAGTAAATATTATTTATCTTATGAAATGGTGAAAATATAAAGACAGTAGAAAGAATATTCTAGAGGGGAAAATTACTATAGAGAGGCTGAAATATGGAGACCTTAATAAGCCTTTTATGCTGAGAAACAGAAGCATGCAAAGGACTTCAGTTAACCTAATACCAAGTAATACAAATTTTTGAAATGCACTGGAGTATAGTTTATCTTCCAAATTATCTTCCATATTTAAAGACTCACATAGTGCTTTATGGTACTCAAGATCAAATGTAGAATAATAGATCACTGATAAATTCTTTGGTTTTAAAATGAAACAGGAGAAAATAATTTGCATGGAAGCAACTATATTCTTTATTCTAGGGCAAAGGACAGCAGAGTAAGGACAACAACTTCAGCAAAATCAGACTGTAATCTCAAGGGGATCGGTGAGGAAGCAATTCATAAGTGTGTTTTATATAAAGCACATTTTGTATCTATTAAGTTGTTCTACAGGAGAACAGATAAATCCTGAAACAGTATCAAAAGGACAACAATTAGACTGCTCTAATTCAAAGGAATTGCAGTTAATTCAATAAACTACCAATCTAATCAAATGTATTAAGGAAAAACATAAGAAAAAATTGCCGACTGACAAAAATACTGTTACCAAAGCATAAGTATGAAGGAATGACAGGAAAATGAAATGTGAAAAATAATCAGGAATGTTAGTTAGAAAATAAGATACAGCAAGAAGAGGTTTTGTAAACACAGTAGAAAATGAAACCAAAAGGAAGAAAGAGTCTTTTATTTAACAGGAAAGGAGAACAAAAAAGAGATTAGCACAGATGAAGTTCAATACCTTCTTTGATTTTTTTTATTAAAAAAAAGAAAGAATTATGCAGTTTTTTCCAGATACTTCACACAGTGAAGGAAAAATTTGAGAAAAGCAGGTTAAAGATTATTTAAATAAAAGAGTTGAAATTAAGTCATAAGAATCTGATAAATTTATCTTTAAATGCTTAAAAATATTCTAACCAAAGGGATTTATAAAACAGTAGTGATTTTCTTCAAGAGATCATAGAAGGCAGGTAGTTTGAAAGGAAGAGAAGAATGTGAAATTCTGTATCAACTAATAAGAAGCGAGAGGTGGAACAGTAGCAAGGAATGTTAAAGAATTGCATATCGTGGCACCTACCTTGAGGAACTAGGAAAAAAAGAAGTGTCAATCTATTTCTATTGAGAGAGAATAAAATGAAACAGAGAGTAGAGTTTTGTCAAAGTTCAGATAGTGCTAAAGCAATCGTATTTTCTCCAAGATGAGACCTGTACCAGGATACAGCAGAGTATGTAACTGACTTCAGTAATACTTTTCTTATTGTCCTATGCAACATTTTCAAAAGCAAACCTAAGAACCACAATCTAGACTTTAAAAAGTGAGTAGTCACTGCTTTATACTACTTCAAGGAGTTGTCAGTATTTCTTTCATAGTGAGAGTGTATTTCATCAATACAGCAGGTAGAATAAGAGCAGAGCATGGTAATAGATGTCAATGATGTAAAATATATTGGTTTTAGAAAGAGCTGGTGGTGGAACAGCAAAAAGGCTCCATAGGAAAAGGCACGTCTGAATGGTTAAAAGGAAAGTCATGGAAAGACAGACTAGAACAGAAGAAAGGAAAAATTACTCTAGATGTCTGGATAGTGTACACTCTTTACACAGGTAATGGAAGAGGTCATAGACCGAAATACTGTGCTTTCAACTTGACATAATAAGTCAGTTTGCTGACATATCAAATAAATTGTGAAGACGTTTTCAGATTCTTAGTCTCTGTATATCAAATTGCTTAAATTTGGTGAGGGAACACTGTACTACAGGCTTCATATAGAGCCTGTTAACAGTGCTGCTGCTAATATTACATATCCCGTTTTTCTTTTCTGTAATCAATTTCATACATCTCTTTCCGTTTCACTTGAAAGCAGACTGTTTAAAAGTAGTACGATATAAAGTGTTTCCCAGCAACAACTGCATCACTTTCAGTGACCTTCAAATTACATCGAACATTTGTCTTGAACAAGACTATAAGGCTGCTCAGTGTTGTGGACAGGAAGATTAATCCTGTACTGTTAACCTGATCAGTAGTGAAATAAAAAGTCAATTGAATTTACAGAAATCTAAAAAACGCATTAGTTAGTTTAACAAAATGAGAGCAGACAGAGAATCTTTATCCAAGGTTATAAATTATAGGAGCTTAGTAAGTCCTGTACGTCATATACAGTCATAAACTCCTCACAATGTATTAGTTTAAGGACAACCACATTTTTATTATCTTTTACTTCAAGAGTTCCTTTGCTTTTTCCCCCAGAAATAAACAAACAAATGAGGCTGCAAGGGTCAAAAGCATATAAAGTATTATGGATTTCAGAAAAAAGAAAGGAAGTGTCATGTGGTGGGTAGATTCATTCTATAAACTTTAATTATCTAAAACTATGAGTCCATTAGCAAGTTGTTAGGTGAAGAAGTAGGTCAGTAAACTGATACAGATGGTGCTAAAGCTCCTGAACCTTTTATGTTCTTGCTTATGCTCTATTCAGAGAAAAAATGTGCCTGCTATTTAACCTTCCTTTTTAATTCATGTTTACATGACATGCACTGTACATCATCCCCAGTGATGATGATATACTCAATTCAGTGGTGAAGCAGTTTTTCTGGAAAAACACTCCAGGGAGCAAAGATCCAGATTTTGGCACCTCCTTTTCTCAAAGGTACAAGGAGACACACAGACTGACTTCTCTGAGAGTCTTTGCATCAGGACTGTTTTTACTCATGCTCATCCAGTGATGTTCTGAGGACAAAAGATGCACATTATTCTTTTAGGGCACAAGGGCTACTTCATCTTTCCTGCTCTTTTTGACCTAAATATTAGCACGTGGCTTTCATTGCTGCCTCCATTAACTCACAGAAAATCTCACTTGCCTAAACTTGAGCAGGCTGCAGGGGAGAGTATAGTGGACAAATGTTGCACTGTTACATTTGGAAGAAATGTTGAAAGGAGGATGCTGGTGAGGTAAGGTGATATGTACTGCTTCTCTAGACAGCAGGAGATAAAGGAGATAACAGAATGTGTAGCTGGTTGCTGCTGCTTGATGGAAGCAGCCTGCATAAGGACTAGGAAAGTAGTAGGAAGAGCTGATGGCTTAGTCCCTAGTGACAAGAGGCTTACTTTATGTGTAAGAAAATCTCTTTTCCTTCAAATGGTACGTTAGCTTCTGTCACTTCCCTGCATCCTTCCTCCTCTACAGCTTTCCACTGCAATTACCAAATAGTCTTGTGCCAATGTATTTTGAAGCCACTGAGAGAATGACAACACCCAACCGTGAGTCACCGGACCCCAAAGACTGTACTTCTGCCCCAGACAGTCCATGCAGCCAGATGTCTTCAGACTCGAAAGCTACCTCCATTCTCCTACTGGAGTAACTTGCAGGTCAATGTGGCCCTATTCCCACAGAGAGCAGTGGAAACCTGTCTTTGCAGCCTGTTTTCCTGTATAGACTGTAGGCAGACTGACCATGGCCTTCAAGACTAGGATGGGCCATCCAGAACATACAGTGCAGGCTTATTACCTCATCTCTTTGCTACTAAACTTTAGGATACTCATATACCAATGCGGAAGGCAGATGATGGAAGTCTGAATCAGAGGAAAATCTAAAGGTAAAGAGGAAAGGATTCCAACAGTTAAATCTGGTTTCCTATAAAGCACATCTGGTCCATTTCTTGCACAGAACAGGTGCAGAATTCAGAGGACATAAAAGCCTATGCCGTAGTGGGGCAAATAACTCATCTAGGAAACCTACACAGAGCATATTGACACAGTGAACATGAACACCAGTAAACTGTGAGAATAAAGAGTCTCGTGCATGCCTCTTCTCTTACTTGAAATTTTGACTATGAGTCAGTCACAGTGTGACAGCCTAAGTGAACCTTCTTTAATCTCTACCCGCTAGGCAATGGCACTGCATGGCCATGAGCTCTTCTCATGCTGGGACATCCCTCGAGTGTGCTCCTTGAAGCAATGACAACTTTACCAATGGCAGATCGCTAGTGAGCCTCACTTAAAACCTCCCTGGACGGCAACCGGACTTCGTGTTAAGTTTTTAAGGATTTTATTTAAAAACTCATTTGTGACAATCTCAAATCATGACTTTTCAGCTTTTGCTCTTCTAATTTTCTCCTCTGTCCCTCTGGGAATGGGATGAACAAGTGACTTCATGGATGTTTAACTGTTGGTTGGAGTCAAGTTATTGCAACCATTTAGTGTCCTAAGTAAATTAAAAATTAAACAAAATCTAGAATGGGAGATCATATCCTGTTTTGGAAATGTTCTGAAGTTATGAGATTTCAAGCAGTTTTGCAAAGTTTTGAAGACATTTTCAAGTGGAATGTTACAGCAGCAGTCAGATGATCCAAAGTTTTATCCAAAGATTGTGAAGAAATTTGCTGGAGGTGCATCACAGAAGGAGAGACAGAGTGATGCAGAAGACAGAAGCAACAATATGTTTATTGATACAAAGCAGAGTTTTAACAAAGTATGATAATAAATGTGACTGTTTTACGAGGTTCAATGGCACAATACACTCAGTTACTTACTACACAGGTGAGAGGGTGAGAAAACAATGGTTAGGGAGTCATGAGTTTCAGAGTCACAGCGTGGTTTTTTCACACCTATGCAATGATATGAAGATGGTTTTCTTCGAGATTCTTTTCTCCATCCTCTAGCCTGGTGGGATGATGTTCCTTAGGAAGAAGCAAAAAAGACTTTTCTCTAGATATTTTTTTTTAAAGCCTTCTTTATGTAATTAATCTAGAATGCTATTTAGAACAATTTGCTAGGCTTTTAAGTGTTATTTAACCACAAACTAGATGTAAACAGACTGACTAGTAATTTAAAGTTTTGCAATCTGATTATCATGTCTAATTTAATGCATTATTAGCAGTTTCAACAGTACTAGGGTATCATTAAAGCTCTTAGTGGCTGTTACAATACTATTTCTTTTTTCTTTCTTCATTAATGTAGACAACAGTATAAGCACCAGTGATAGAACTGTTTTAGCATCACGTACGGTGATGGTAAACTGGCAGAGGAGGACAGAAATTACTGTCCTGGTACATAGCTACCAGCATGCACAACAGGAATTTGCAAATAATTAAAGGAAAAATCAGTCACCATTAGCAGCTACTAAACTGGAAAGGGCTAAACTATTAAAACAGATAATCTAATTAAATAAAAACATGAAGATGCAATAAAGGCTCAGTAACAACCCTGATGATAATACCTACATTTCTCCTAAATTTTCTTAGTCATAAAATAAGTTGACTGGTTTCACAGTCATTATGAAAGGCAGATTGCCTTTCTGGGAATCCTTTGATAACGTAGTTTATTATATTTATATATATCTATTAATGAGTCAAATATTTTTAGGCCAAGAAAAGATGATTTGCCTTACTTTCTCTGCAGAAAATGTTTCTCAGAAACAAAATTATTTATTGCAATTCTATTTTCTCTTATGCAACAGGGGAATCGAAAAATCTCCTTAAAAATCCCGAAGCATTTTTTCCTCAACATTTGGACAAATAAGGCAAGGAGTACAGGAATCTGTTATACGCACTTGGATTTCAATACTTCACAAAAAGTGTGCATTAAAGCTAGGACTATAATTTTCTGAGATACTTCAGAGTTTTATTGACTTCATTAGATAAGAGAGATGATGAAGTATCATAATAAGTTGTTTCTGTTCATTGAACTGGTACAAAGATTTTGAATTGTATCATGCCACAGCAAACATTTACTGGAAAAGCAACTAATTCTTAGCAGTCATCACAGAATACTTCTGTTTTTTCTGTGTGTCTTTACTTAGATAATTGAGTTGAAATCTGTTTTTGACTCTTGTTTTCAAATTGAACATTGTCTATCACAGCTATCAGTGAATTCAAATCCATATAGGAGTACCTTTTGTTCTACTATAAAAAATTGGCTTCATTCTATATTTTGAATGTAGCTTTGGTACTTATGGGAAGAAAACTTCCTCTTTCTTACACTTTTTTTTTTTTTTTTCATAAATTTCTAGATTAGCCAAGCCAGTACTTTTCTTATTGATGAGAACAAAGCTGAATATTGTTCATATTCTCTCCCATTTTGGCAGTGTAACAAGATATTGCAATTCTTCACTGTAAAATTTCTTACCTCAAAGTAGTTATTTTAGAATTTCTGCAAAAGCATTCCAGCAGTGATTTAACGATTTTTTTATGTCTTATCTGTCAAAGGGTCAAAAAACGATTCTTCAGTAGAATTTGGTTAACTGTTTCTTTAGTATCAGTTCTAGCTAGATAAAAATAATCTTTGGACCAATACAACTGCTTCTTTATGAGCTCACCATCAAATCAGATACTGAACGAATACGTAATTGTCACTATGATCCTAGATATCTATGAAATTTATGCTCTCTATATATGTCACAAAAACATACACTTACAATTTCAAATCATTTTTTGAAAAACCCAAGTGAGAATTCCTTTGTTATCAGTGTTTACAATTTCAGGCACTGACACAGAGGTCCAAATATGCTTTGTGCAATGTAATTTCTGTTTCTGCCCAAAAAATGCACTGTATTCTGTACTATATTTTTGCATTTAATTTTATTGCTGGATATTATTTCCTAATACAGCTTTTCAAATTTTGTTTAATTTACATCTTTGAATGTGTTGCTATAATTTAATATAAACTTTTTTGGAAACTGATATGTTTAAAAAGCCAACTTAATGTCACATACCTTTTTTGCTACACTTTTAATATATTTCCCACATTAATTTAAGTAGGGCGATACCTATATTCTTTCATTCATAATACAACTGGTATTACTTATTTGTAATGAGTTTTCCTCCCTTTTTTTTTTCCCTTTTTTGTTTTCTTTTTCCCCTGTACTGATCCATTGCAGGGTATTTCTCAAAAGATTTGTAGTAATATCAAGTATTTTTAAGATACATTTTAATCTATTTTTTCTCTTAAAAGAAAAGTTTTCCTATCCTTGTAATGCACACTGCACCTCCTCAAAATTATAATAAGCAAACAATTGTGCGGAATATTCTATAACACATTCACTCTTGGTGAAGGGTCATTTACACTGCCAGAGGAAATGCATCAAAGGCAATCTATGCTTCAGAGAATATATATTTGGATTCCAGTTCTGGGTTTACTGCATGTAAGGGGACTTCCAAGTGTTTAAAATTCAAAGAATTATTATATCTGATCCCTCTCTATCCCCAAAGAAATAAATGGAAGCATAGAACAAAAATAAAACATTTGATTTATACGGGTTTTTTAATACTCTGAGACGGGAATTGCTTTCAACTTGCCTTGAATGTGGAAATTTTTTTTCCCCATCTGTATCTGTTCGTAGGTAATGAAGTAATAACTAATTCAGTCAGAATTTAATATAAATTCCATTCAAGTAACTGGAAGTGGGAACTTCTCTAGATTCTTACCTTCACAACATTTCACTTTCACAGATGAATACAGTTTTAAACATCCAGCTTTTAAAAGCTGATGAGGAGTTATGACCTATCTGCTGAGCTGCCATGAATGACAACATAATTGCTGTTAGGCCTGTTCAACTGTTAGGTAGAATTCATTAAAATTCTTTTATGGCTATTCAAACTGAAATGTTTTGCCTCAGTGGTGGTGAGATAGCAGTACATACATAGTTATGTTGGTTCTTTCACTAGGAAATAACTTAAGCCTGCTGCAGCTTACTATTTTATATTATGTTCCCGTATTCTGATATTACCACTGCTGTCAAAAATTTTAGGCTGTCCTTTTCTTCAGAACCAATAAAAATAATGCTTTGAAATTTTTCTGCTACTAAGACACAATTTTTCACAAGAAACATCAGACATATATCTTGATGCTTGTTATCTGTGTCATGAATTATTTTAACTGGTAAGAGTCTCACCTCTCTGCAGCATCATAATTGCTCGTTACACTTAGTTGGATTAAAGCAACAGTGGTGATTTTGACCTCTTCCTGCACACAACTGCAAGTTCTTGTTTCTGTGGTAACTGTAGTATTTGTATGAATTTTTAATTTCTTCTTTTAATTCCGTTATTTATCCTCAGGTGGATTAGGAAATTTACACAGCTGAAAAATGGCCTCAGTTCCTATGTGGCCCCATAAACACAAGTGCTGGTACAATGAAGAAAAGAAGAACAATAGAGATAATGTATGGGGGACTAAAATATTCTCCTGAGTGACACTGCACATTTAGGGTTGCTTAAAGAGATTATGATAACAATCTTTCCATAATCTTACAATTACCTTAGACATAACCAATTAAACTCCACATACATCTTTTAACAACAGGAATAGCATAATTCACTCCATTTTCTGTCTTTTGACAGTTTTTACCTTGAGATAAACCTCAAGGTTTCACGTGATGTTACTATTGCTCTTCATCTGCTTTTCATAAACAGCAGGTGTTTAGCAAAAGCAGTTTTCAGAGCCCATCAGTTCTCTGCTCTGAAAATCCAAAAGGTATCCATAATCAAGTGGGGATATTCTAATTTCAGAGTCTGTTAGCTTCTCTTCAGTAAAAGGATGTGAAAGAGGAACGGGAATCTATTTTGCTTTTAAATATTTACATGAAGCTGGCAAGAGTTATCAGATGTAAAACATCTTTTTCACTGCAGCGAATGATTACCTTGAATGGAAAACAAGTAGATACTTTCTCCAAATCAGTACTTTTTGTTTTTCATCAAGCAAAGAACGTAAGACTGGCAGCAGAAGTAAATGAGTTGGCTTTCCCTGGGACTTGCCTCCTTTCAATTCCTGTCAGGTAAAACCCATAGTTATTTGAAGAAGAAGGAAAAGCGCATAACTATAAACAGGCCCAGAGGCAAACAAGGCATTAGAAGGAATAAGACTAACTGTCCAAAGCCATTCAGAAAGTTAGGTTTAAGGAAGTCTGAAAGAATTATGTTGTACTGTTATGGAAAGATTGTGGAGAGAGACATTGTCTTTACTGCAAGAAAGGAAAAGTTGTAAATTTTGCATTCATCTAACTGAATAACACAACCGAAAAGGACAGAATGCCTGGATTTGACATTTTCTACCATGTACTGCATTGTCTATATCTGGTATATTCTAGTTCAACAGTGAAAAGCACGGTCACATTTGAGAGCAAGCAGTCAAAGTGTATCTGATAGAGTTTAAATTGCAACTGTACAAGTGAATGTCACGTGCATCTTTCACAGCACCTGCGTGTCTAGTGAAACGCATAGCCCTCTGAAAGTTCTGCAGATCAACTAAGTACCTGTAAGTGAAACCTCTAATAGTCTAATATTTGGGAAAGTCAAACTTCCAAGAGGTTAAATTCAATTCACTAATTTGCAAGCTTTGACCCTACTTTGCAATACATTATATTTGAGTTTAAATCTTATTCAACCTTTCCTAGGAGCTGTAGAAATATCTTTATTCCTATTGTAAAAATAAGATATTACAGATAAATGAAGACTCAATTAAGAGGTTTGTGGTAAAATTTAGGTGAGAAGTAAGATCTCCAACCTACTACACGCTACCACGTACTGTTATTGGATCTCTCTGGATCTCTGCTTTTCATTTTACTTTCTTTTTTTTTTTTTTAGTTTCTGAAAAGAACCCCTAAACTATGAAAAAGCATAGAATGTTTTGTCTACTGGATGTCATCTGCACCAAACTCTTGTTTACTCGTTTTTACAAAAGCACACATGTGAATAAATCAGATCATAAAATAGTATAAAAGAATGAAACCTCAATTCTCTCTCAATTATTTAAAACACATAGTGATATAGCATATGATTTCTAGAAGAAAGTATACTGAATGTCTCTAAATGGGCATAATTTATGCTTGAATCTTTTTTTCTTTCTTAAATATTTTCAACTTTTTATGTTGTCTGCAGCACCCCTCTAAAACATTCAGCTGTTTCTTGCTATCTTTTGGTGCTCAAGTGTCTAGAGCATTATTTAATATTCCATTTCTGCCTACACTAAAGCCAGAGAGAAACAGACTATTAGGGTTTTTTTCTGCACGACAAGACTGGCACATATCAGAATTATTGTGGAGTTTTATAAGCTATACCACACTGTAAACAGGTCCAGTTTGTGCCTTGTGATCTTCCTTCAATCCAATTTAAAAGTATGGGTTTTGGTAGCATGCATCTTTCCATATCAAAAATCTGTAGGTTTTTTTTCTCTATTCCCAGCCTGTCTTTCTGCACTTTTTTTGTAGTGCCTACGGCTTAGTCAGCCTGCAGTCCATCAAGCTTAGAATCATTTAAAAGTATTATCATTTCTACCAGATTAGTAAAAAAAAAATAAAATCAGCCAAGAAAACAGCACTTCTGTAGTACTCTATGGGTTGTTTTCTTCATTTCTGTATATGTCATTTCTTACCTTTTTTCGACTGATCAGCACTTGACAAGAAGGCAAGGATTTGTATAAATCTGAAGACTTCTGTAGTGCCACCCATCGCTACTTACCATGAAAACCTATTCTTCTGCCAAAGGACTTCTTTCCTTTCTTGAAGACCTATCTGCCATGAGCATCCTGGTTTTGTGATATGTGCTTTCTGCCTAAAAAACTCCTCCTGAAGCTGTAGGAGTCTCCATACATAGTTTTGAAAGAGCTGTCTGGCTGGCAGCCTTGCCTAGGCTAGCCTGTTGCCCAACTATATGAAGATAAACTTGTATTTGCCTACTTGTATAAAATCTCTTATTTCACCAGAGGCAGTATGTGCTATCTCAGCTTTCAGAAGAAAGATTAATATTGTGTCCCAAAGGGGACTGAAATGATCTCTTGGAAGAGACAGGAAGGTGTAGCACAAACAGGCAGGTAAGTCTCAGGAGTTCCTGGGAAATATTGACTTTAATAAGCTGTAGTGTATTTGGTGTCGGTGGACAAAGGCGTACCGTAACCACGCTGAGCTGGGACTGCTAGTGTCCTGTAGAGGAGTGCCAACTTCCCCAGCCCAAGCTGTGAGTGTCAGTGTACGGCATGAAGGGCAGCATGCCAAGCAAAAGTCTGAAGACCAACAGTAGAGAACTGTTTTATGACTGCTAATGGCACTCCTCAGTCAGATTAAATCCTTCGAGAGAAGAGTTATGATTCATACTTTACAAAGTAGTGAAGAATATCTCTCAGAGTCAATTGCTTTGTTACAGTGTAATGAAGCCGGACACTTTGCCTCTTGGGTTTCTTTCTGTTCACCTCAGTCAAGCTAGGAGCTACTAAACTACACTTTCTAGAAGAATGAAGGACCTCTTGTTATATTTGACATCCATTGGATGCTTTACCAATTAAAATCTCTAAGCCACTAAAGAAAACTACTTTTTATGAGTTGGGAGTTCAGCAGTGACATGCGTTTTCTGAAGCATTCTGTTCAAGGTTCCAAACTTCTCTAACTCAAAGATGAGCAGCTGTCCTAAGTATAACCTAAATAACTTTATCTACTAGATATTTTACAGATATTTTGTTAAGGATGACACAATATATAAACTCTAAACAAACTGTTAACCACCAGTTTTTGAAGATCACTGAATCTATGAGACAAACAAACCTAATTAATTTTAAAGTAAAAATTAATGCAGCAAACACTACCTCAGGCTTTTAGCAATGTATTTATTTGCTTCAAATTTCATATTTATAGATTTAAAAAGAAAACAAAGAACTGACTTACTTCTTCCGTTATTTCAGGAGAAATGAAAAAATTTTGTGGATTCTGAACTTCTTGATACCACAAAAAAACTGCTTGCCTGTGTCAGGTCTGGGTTTCTACTCTTCCTACTATGCAGTAATTCCTTGCTGAATTACATAAGTGAAGGGATAGTATAAAGGTGCAGCAACTTTTTCACACAGAGCAGCATTCTAGAGAGGTGAATGTATATGAATGATTTTATATATCTGTATTTATAATTGTTGGTCACTGGGTTATGCCTGCTCGTATTGCAACTCAGATGAACATATGAAGATGAGTCTGAGTCACATCAGTTTGGCAGTCAATGCAGCTACAAAGGAACAGTCATCCATAAAGGTTACTTGCCTGTATATTTACTAAGGCACCAAGGCACGCTTTTCTGCCCCCAAACTAGCTTTTTTTTATGCATGGTCAACGTTACCTTCAGTCGCTCTAACAGAAGCATTTCAGTGTCCCTAAATCAGCAGGGGTTTGATCATCAATCAATAAACATCTGCTCATAGATAGGATCACACAGAGAGCATTAAGAAGTTCTAATATTTTTAATATTAAAAATGAAAATAATTTAAAAATATCAAGTCAAATTCAGCGTTCCTATACTGGGAAATGTTACAAATGTTAAAAAGAAAATATTTTAAATCCTCTGGTGGTGCAAAAGGCATCAAAACAGGTGTAATGCAACATGGTAAGTAGCTGTTCTCTCTTAAAAGCACAAGAGTTCTTGTTCTTACTCAACTGCTCTCAACAAACTCACACGAATTAAAAAACGAAAGTTTATTGTTCAATATTGCTTCAGCTGTATTGACTTTTAAGAAAACAAACTAAAAGAAATGGAATAGTGTAAAGGAGTGAACACTGAAGATAAATTAGCTGGCTAAATAAGCCTCAGAGAAAATTAAATAGGCCTGTTCTATAATAAATGTCAGTTTCATTATGGGAGCATAAACCAGGAGTATTCAAAAATCGAGATCAGAAAAAATAACAATAAGCATCTGCTCAAATTATGACAACATCAAGGGAGAGGGACGTAATCGTATGTCAAAAGCTACAGGAAACAGATACAGAAACAAGTGAAAAGCTTTAGCATAACTGCTAAGATTTTCTCCGAAGACAGAATCTTTAGAAGACCATTTTGAGTTAAAACCCATGAGGTCTTAAAGGAGCTAATTATATCTGTATTGTGCTTCGAGTCCAACTGTGTCAGTCTTCATGCAGAGACGGGAAAGATGAGTTAGAAAAGTGATGGGAATTACAAAGACATGTCCTGGAGCTATCACTTAATTTCCCTTCGCTATGCATTTGGAAGATGTTCATTTCAGTGGCTGCTGGTGGTCTAGAAGGACGTCATCACAGTCCTGAACTACGGTTGCTGAAAGATAGAATGATTTGGAGCCAAATGAAGAGCGAAAACATAAACTTCGTGTGTATTTTGTACGTCTTAAACATCATCTGGCTACAAGACTGTGTGCACTTGGGGGAGCTGTGCAGCTTGGCAGCAGCAAAGGAGAGAGGGGGAGGTGTGAGAGTAGGTGCTGCCCCCAGTTCCCTTCCTCCTATGCCTACGGCCAACTCCTAGTGAATAACAAACTATTTTAGTGGGCTGTGTCAGCGGACAGAGGGGAAGGTGTGGGAGCAGACACTGCTCCCCGCTATCTCCCCAACTCCCCACACATACAGTGTTGGCTCTTGACTACACACATACATCCACATGGTTTATGTGGACCTTGTTTCTGGCATGGGCCTGTTTATCTGCCAGTGACTCCTGCAGCCCCCATCCCTAATTCAAGAACTTTCTTGAAGGCTCTTCTACAGTGAACTTCTTCAAGAACTTCCCACACAAACAATGTGGGNCTTATTTTCTCCCCTTATTCTACCACAATTTTTTCGCTCTTCCTTCACACTCTAAGGTGGATTTGATTGTATTCAAATTCTTATCAAATTGCCATGTATGCACACAGAAGAAATGTACTCCTCTCCCAGCTGAGTAGGTTGGTTGTACCAGCAGTAAAAAAGAGTAAACCANGAATAACAAACTATTTTAGTGGGCTGTGTCAGCGGACAGAGGGGAAGGTGTGGGAGCAGACACTGCTCCCCGCTATCTCCCCAACTCCCCACACATACAGTGTTGGCTCTTGACTACACACATACATCCACATGGTTTATGTGGACCTTGTTTCTGGCATGGGCCTGTTTATCTGCCAGTGACTCCTGCAGCCCCCATCCCTAATTCAAGAACTTTCTTGAAGGCTCTTCTACAGTGAACTTCTTCAAGAACTTCCCACACAAACAATGTGGGTGCAGCAAGACCACTCCTCATATAGGGGATGGTCCAAGAAGTCATGGGCACACAAGCTATGTGTTTCCTGACAAAACTGCCACTGGACTCCATTGAGGTGGTGATTGGTTTTCTCTTCTTTCTCNAAGAGGTCTTTTAAGAAAGATGGGAACAGGCTTTTTAGTAGGTCCTGAAGAGGTAGGACAAGGGGTAATGTTTTTAAACTAAAAAAGAGTAGATTTAGACTAACCATAAGGAAGATTTTTTGTCATGATGATACACTGGAACAGGTTGCTCAGAGAGGTGGTAGATGCCCCATCCCTAGAAACATTTAGGGACAGGTTGGACGGAGTTCTGAGCAACCTGATCTGGTTGAAGATGTCCGTGTTTATTGCAGGGAGGTTTGGACTAGATTACCTCGAATGGTCTTTTCTATCTCAAGCCATTCTTTGGTTCTCTCAGGTATCAAAAAGACTGTAGGTCACTGTTGTAAATAAAAATGCATATCCAAGTAATATCCACACATGAGATTTCTAAATCTTTTTTCTGCTCTTTGTAATATCTTTCCTTTCCATCCCTGTATTACTTTCGTTTTCCCATGTGAATTATCTGTCTCCTCCCAAACTGCATTCTGCACCCTAGCTTCAGAAAATTTTCCACCTTCTTGTAGGAATTAAACGTTTTGTTTGAAAAGAGACAGGGTTAGGTCTGTAGGTAGGTAGCAGTAGGCTTTAGTAGATACTGAGGACATACTGAAGAGAGTAAGTAGCAAGTAGGGTTGGAGATGTGTCAGATCTGCACTAATTTGTGATTCTTTTTCTCTCTTGACTAACTTTTGACTTTGACACTATCCTTGGTTATCTGGATCTGAACCTTGGATATTCAAATCGTAACTACTGCAAACAAGCAAACTCACCAGCATCAATGAGTATTGTCTTATCCAAGAGTTTTTCAACAGAGAAAATAAAAATTTGCCGTTACCATGAATAATTTCACTTGATCAAGAAATGGTACAAGGATGTACCAGCTCTGATATTCTTCCTGATTCAAAGGAACAAATACAAAGTACAACTATGCCATGTTTCTTTACTGAATTTGTTAAAATGAGTACATTCCCCTTTATAAATTATTTTTTCCTGATTTTTTAAATGTCATTTTTCAAAAGCAAATATAAGTTTTTGAAATTTTAATATAAGGATCTTGGGCAGAAGTACAATAGCATTTCTATATGGAAAGCTCTATATTATATATAGATAGAACTAATATTCCCAATTATTGCAATTTAACATTTGCTATTTTAATTTTCTTTAAATACAGTGTTCCCTGTAAATATATAAGTCCCTTAGTGTAAGACATATTTTTACTGGGTTTCACTCTCTTATTTTTTTAGCCTCTTAAAGAATATAAGATGAAGTGTGGTATAAAACCACTTTGCGGGGGGGGGGGGGGGGGGGGTGGGGGTGGGAAAGGGGGGAAGAACTGTATTATAAGCACTTTTTATGTTAATGCTATAATAGTGTAGTCTTATTAAATGGTGTGACTAGTAAGAGTATAAGTCTCTGTGAAATTAGCCTAGCTGAGGCCTAACAGATTCAAACCAACTGAGAACTGAGCTCTGCATATTTCAATTTATTTCTTTATAAATTAATCTGGTTTAAACAATAGGATCAAATTTCAAACTACACCAACAATGACACCAAAACTGAGATTCTTATATTAAATGAATCAAACCCAAAGAAAAATTTGATCCTATTTAAACTAATCAAATTTATTGTTTTAGCGTAACAGGAGCTCCACATCTCTTTAGACATGTCTAGAAAAGATTGTAAGAAAAGGAGATTTAAAACATTAGTAGGATTAAAGCAGATGGAAAAACCTCTTATTTGTTCTCATGAGATGATGCAGGGCGGGAGGGAATAAAGAATGTACTGCCAAGAAATATATTTTTAACTCTGTTTCTAACCTTTCAGAACTCATAATTCGAAACTGTGCAGATTGATAAACATACAGCCAGGTTTCTTTGTTAAGTGGCTCATCTCAGAATACCATAGAAAAGACTGCAATATTTGAAGAAATGAGCACAGTCTCTCTTTCTTCTCTCCAGTCTAATTTTTCTAGAGGATATGAGAAATTAATACCATTTCAAATGTTTTCTAAAATGATTTTACTAAAGTAAAAATGCTGTATGTTTTATTAGCAAGCTCACCTTAAGCTAGCCTAGGAAATTTCATAGAAGTTACCTCCCACCACAGCTCCCACCACAGATTTTGTGGACTTTGACAGGGTGCAAGGGAAGAATGTGGATAAGCTGTGGGATTCTGCAAAAGTGAAGGAGATCTTAGCATCTCACTTTGGAACGAGACTGCAAAGGTGAGACCACAGGTTCTACATCACCACCTGAGTCCAGAGACAAAGGATACACCCCAGACAAAGCTGGTTTTTGTTCAGGCTGCTTCCATCTACACAATCCTGTTCAATGCACCACTACAGATCTCCTCCTGAAAAAATAACATTAACAGATACACATTCATCTCTGCTCAAAAAAACAGTCTACATCTGATTCTTGTTTGCTTGTTTCAGTTTCATGACCCCTAAAACAGGGTCACCTATAAGATCATACCAGCTTATCCAAGGTTTTATCCAGTCAGGTGTAGAAAACATCCAAGGAGAGAGACTGTATCCATGCAAGTGTTTTTATTATAACCGCTCCCTTTTTTTTGTTTCTTTTTCTGTCTGTTGTCTCTTGTTCTCCCACTACGCAATCCCGAGACTAGGACTACCATCTCAGTGACTCATCCTGTCCATACAGACAGGCAGCCCCCCTCTGAAGTTATCTGTGCTCCAGACTGAATAAACCTCAGGTCCCTTGTCTTCAATAACCTTTGTCCCCTGACCTCACTTCAGTTGGTCAAAATCCAGTACTGGGGCATCCAATCTGTCCACAGTATCTAGATAGGGTCTAACGAGCACTAGGCAGGGACAGATAGTCCCTTCCTTCAATATTTGGCTGCTGATTACAGCTCAGGATGTTGCTAGCTGTCTCTGCTGCCAGGGCAGGCTGCAACTCACTGTCAGTCAGACATCCCAGTTCTGTTGACAGAGCTGTTCCCCAGTCTACTTTGTTGTCTGTCTACTTCATTGTCTGTCTGCTTCCTGCCTGTAGACATCAGCATAGAAACTTTCTGCTGCTCCTCACAAATAAAGTAATTTGGTCTTACTTGAACCTGACCTGAAATCTGGGCTCTCTGGGTGCAACTGAAATATTTATGTTTTTAACTGGGAGTAGGAAAGTGCCTTTGGAGTAAGTTGCTTGTCCTTCAGTACCTACTGAACTTTGGCTGACATCACAGAGCAGCCTCCTGGTGTGCCGACAGGATTCTTTTTGAATGAGAACCAGTGAGTAAGTGAACTTTGGGAGCTTGCTAAGTGTACTCTATCTGCTTATGAATATTCATGCCACAAGATTACACTAGAGTTCATCTGAAGTTAAAACTTTAAAACTCAACCCCAGTTCTTCTTGAGAAAATTGTCCCTAGAGACCCTGATGTATAGCTAATATATACATATTGTTTCCTTCAAAGCTTAGCATATACCATTACAAATGTGAAAGAATCTAAAAATAAAGAGTTTGCATGATGTTGGTGTCTTTTTGGAACATGAAAATCTTTTGGTGTCACCATGGCAGAAATTTGTGGTCTGATGAACATAACCTTTTATTTCTGTAGTCAAAAATGTAATTGAGAAATAGTTATTTCTCTATATATTTTATTCTTCTTCTGTATATAAGTAGGACTTGGAAAAAAAGAGGAAAGTCTACGAGCTTTGGAAGAAGGGGTAGACATCTCAGGAGGACTATGAGAAAGAAGTGAGATCATGCAGGGAGGAAAACGGACTAAAGCCCAACTAGAACTTAAATTAGCCAATTCCATGAAAAAATTAACCAAAAATGTTTCTATGAATAAATTAACAGCAAACGCAGGCCCAAGGAGAATCTCCATCCTTTACTGGATACAGTGGGAACAATAGTGACAAAGGATGAATATGAGGCTGAGTCACTTAATGCCTTCTTTACCTCAGTCTTTAATAATAAGGTAAGATGTTCACAGGGTACTCAACCTCCTGAGACAGAAGACAGGGAGAGGGAGCAGAACAAAGCTCCAATGATTTAAAGAGGAAATGGTTAGAGATCTGCTCAGCCAATTAGACCTTCACAAGTCTATGGGGCTGGATGGGATCTATCCGAGTATTAAGGGAGCTGGCAGAGTTGTTCACTATGCCCCTTTCCGTCATCTACCTTATGAAAGGTCCTGTCAAAACTAACCCTATCTCCTTCTATGACAAGGTTACCTGCATAATGGACGAGGGAAAAGCTGTGGATGTGTTGTATCCAGACTATTGTAAAGTCTTTGACATCATTTCTCACCATATTCTGATTGAGAAACTGGCTGTCACTGGCCAGGAGCACCCTCTACTGGCTACAGAACTGGCTGGACAATCGGGCCCAAAAAATGATGGTAAGTAGAGCTAAATCCAGTTGAAGCCAGTCACAAGTGGTGGTCCCCAAGGTTCAGTGCTGGGTCCAGTCCTGTTCAATATCTTTATCGATGATCTGAATGAAGGGATTGTGTGCACCCTTAGCAAGTTTGCAGATGACACCAAGCTGGGTGCAAGTGTGGATCTGCTGGAAGGAAGGGAGGCTCTGGATCTGGACAGGCTGGATCCGTGGGCTGAGACCAATGGGATGAGCACAGAGTCCTCCATTTGGGTCACAACAACCCCATGCAGCGTTACAGGCTTGGGGAGGAGTGGCTGGAGAGCTGCCTGGCAGAGCAGGACCCTGGGGGTGTTGGTTGACAGCGGCTGAACATGAGCCAGCAGTGGCCCAGGTGGCCAAGAGGGCCAATGACATCTTGGCCTGTGTCAGACCCAGCGTGGCCAGCAGGAGCAGGGAGGTGATTGTGCCCCTGTGCTCAGCACTGGTGAGGCCGCACCTCGAGTGCTGGGTTCAGTTTTGGGCCCCTCACTACAGGAAGGACACTGAGGGGCTGGAGCGCGTCCAGAGAAGGGCAACGAGGCTGGTGAGGGGGATGGAGAACAAGCCTTATGAGAGGCTGCAGGTGGAAATGGGATTGTTCAGTACGGAGAAGAGGAGAGTGAGAGGAGACATTATCACTGTCTACAACTTTCTGAAATGAGGTTATAGCAAGGTGATTATTGCTCTCTTTTCCCAAATGACAGGTCAAGAAGAAACAGACTCAAGTGAACCAGGAGAGGTTCAGATTAGACATCAGGAAAAATTTCTTCTCTGAAAGGCACTGGCACAGCTGCCCATGAAGGTGGTTGAGTCACCAACCCTGGAAGTATTTAAAACATGGGTAGATGAGGTGCTCAGGGACCTGGTTTATAAGTGGACAGGTACGGTTAGACTCAAAGATATTTTCCAATCAGATGATTCTATGGTTCTATGAAACCCAATTAAATATAGCAAAGCAGTATTATTGTTCTGTTGGTGCAAACCCTAGAAAACCTAGTTATCTGAAATACAATACTTAATGCATGTTGAAATGTGTAATGCAGAATGAAACTTAAATCCTAGAGACCATACTTTACAGCTACTGCTTAAAGATGCTTCATTTTCCCCAAACACCATCACAACTCAAGAAGATGCAGAACTGAAGAATTATGAACTTTTTCCTATTGCCATCCCTCTGCTCTGAAGGAAGAATGATGCTTTCCTTAAGTCAACTGTAGAACTTCAGAGAAGAGTAAACTATTTTGAATATGTTAGTGTTTAGTAAAAGACACAAGTCTCACATAACTTTGTCTTGCATTGTTTCTACATAAAACGTAGCATAATTGAAGATTAAAGGAATTGCATTCTTTTTGTTTAAAGAGATGACAAGGAGGAACACGATAATTCTACATAAATAGTTAAAGGGCAATAATATGACAGAAAGGAAGAGCTAGTCACACTGAATATTAGTCATAAAACAAGAGTAAAAGTCTGAGTTAGAACGATTAATTTTCCCTGAGAAACTTCCTGAGAAAATTGTTTGCATAATCTTTGGAGACATTACAAGTAATATTAAAAAGCTATCTTTAAAACAGAGTTTTCAGAAACTAAACTGGATTACAAATAGCATCCTTTCAAATACACTTGTAGTGGCTATATGTTGACTGGACATTAGGTGCCCACTAAGCCATTCTATTACTCCCCTTCTTCAAGAGGATGGTAGGGGAAAATACAACAAAAAACCTGTGGGTCAAGATAAGGACTCGGAGATCACTGACACTACAGGCAAAACAGACTGAACTTGGGGAAATTAATTTTTTGTTAATTAAAAACAGAGAAAGATTATGATGAGAAGTAAGAGCACATCTAAAAACACCTTCCCCCAACCCTCCCTTCTTCCTAGGCTCAGCTTTGTTACCAACCTCATCTACCTCCTCCCCCTCAGCAGCACACGGGAATGCAGAATAGGGACCGCAGTCAGTACTCATAGGGCAATGTCCTCCATGACCTTCTCCAACATAAGTCCTTCTCACAGGCTGCAGTTTTTCAAGAACTGTTGTAGAAGGTGTTCTTCCCACATGTTACAGTCCTTCAGGAATAGACCGCTACATCATGGATCCCCCACAGAGTCACTGGTCCTGCCAGAAAACCTGCTTCTGCAGGGACTCCTCTTCATAGATCCTGCCAGGAGCTTTCTTCTGCTTGGTTTCTCCATGGGCTGCAGCTTTCTCCAGGGCATATCCATCTGCTCCATCATGGGGTACTTCATAGACTGCAGGGGGAAAACCTGTGTTACCATGGTCTTCTTCAGATGCTGTAGGAGGATCTCTGCTCCTGTGTCTGGAGCAATTACTCCCCCTTCTTTTCCACTGACCTTGATATTAGCAGGATTTCTTCTCTCACATATTTTCACTCTCTTCTTTCAGCTGCTGTTGTGAAGTGTTTTTTCTCTTCTTAAATATGTTATCATAAAAACATCATCAATATGGTTGATTGTCCCAGGTTTGGTCAGCAGTGGGTCCACCTTGGAGCCAGCTGAAACTGTCTCTGTTGGACTCCAGAGCAGCTTCTGGTACCTTCTCATAGAAGACACCTCTGCAGTCTGTCTGCTATCAAAACCTTGCTATGTAAACCCACATCAATACTATTTCACAGTACCATTGAAAAAAAATACTTAAAAATGCCCAGTAACAGAGGAGAAACTTATCCTTCCCTGCTGGATATTTGCTACTAAGATAGTTTAATTATGCAGTATAAGTGTTAGTAAGAAGGTGTTTCTTTAATGAGAATTAAATACAAAGGGATGGTGAGAAGATATATATGTGTATATACGTATATAAATTTGTGTGGGACCTGAGCATCATGCAATCTGTATGGAAAAAGGGGTAGTATTTCTAGATGAGATAGAGCTAATTTTCTGCATAGCAACCCTCATAGTGCTGTGCTTTGTGGTTGGTTTTTTCCTGAAGCAACTGCTATGTGCACCGAGATCCTACTTTCCAGGCAGTTTCTGGACATCACTTGCTGATGGGAGTTAGAGAATAAATCTTATGTTTTCTTTTGCTTCCACACACAGGCTTTGTTTTTGCTTTATTAGGCTCCCTATATCTTGACCTATGAGAGTTTTTTCCATCTTATTTCCTCCCCTCTGTCCTGTTGAGGAAGGGAGTGATAGAGTGGCTTGGTTGACGCCTGGCAGTTTGCCATGGTCAAGCCATCACATACATTATATGCAATGGTTTGTAAAAAGTAGTTTAAGTTTGCAGCATCTTGAATATTAAGCAAAATATCCAGGGAAACTACACTGATGTAAAGCCTTGGTCCTAACCAGGTTTCACTATAAATCTGGAGGCTTAGAACTGTCCTAGCCTCAAAATCCATTGATTTTAGACAGAGACCAATATAAAACAAAAAAATGTTTGTGTCAGAAGGGATTAAGATGATCTAGTCTATCTTCTGGCTTAATGCAGGGTCAGCCATGAGTTCAGACTTGTTTCCTCAGGGCTTTATCTATTCAGATCTTGACAACCTTCAAGACTTAAAACTGCTGGCTCTCTCTCTGGATGGATATGGATGTCTAGTAGCTAGGTTCTTCATGGCACAGGTGAAAATTTAAAAATCAGGTACAAAATTTGGGCTTGAATGTAATAATAATAATTTAGTAATTTTGTATTAAGTGAAGACACAGGGCTAAATACCAGAACCTAAAATATCAAGCAACAAAAGACTTCTTTTAATATTATTCCTTTTACCCAACTGTTCTAAGTGTTTTATTGTTAACAGCCTAATTTAAATGTCACTGAAATCACTGAAAGTTGGTTATCAAAGTTCCACATAAACATTCCCATAACCCAGGACACTCATCCTTGACAGTTTATTTAAAAAACATACACACTCACTCGTCCTATTATCAGTTACACTGTGGAGCAAGAGCATTTATTTCAAAATTTTTATCATCTTGAAATTTGAAAACTCTCCTTTGATAGTGAAGGCCTGCACTGAAATATTTCTCCCAAATCCAGTAGATAGTATATCCAAAATAACAAAAGGTCCTCCAAAATCTGTTAACCACCAGTGTATAACAGATACTGGAACCACAAAGTTGCTCTTAGCTGTTTATTAATGGCCCTTGAACGCCATTTGTGTTAAGCCCTATATGCAGATGTACTTTAAGATCATCTGCCACAATATTTCCTGAAAGAAAATTCTGCCAAGTGGGTCTGTAGCAGAACTAGGATTTACTATATTTTCTGATTAGACTCACAGAAACTAAGCACATCCTGAATCTCTAGAGGGAGAGTCAGAAGCTGAGCACCAACTTTGATGTTTCAGTGCCACTAGGTTTTAGTTGCATCCTTTGTCGATCCAGCCTCAGTTCAAGTCGACCATGCATAACATAAGGTGGTTTGCAAAACTTCTGAAGTGTGTATAATCTATCCAGACAAACCAGTTTTGTCAGAAGACAGAGCACTTTGGGCAACTACTACAACGATACAGTCTTACTGCCACATGTTATGTGAGGTAGCTTTCTTTTGAAGCAAAATTTGTTTAGATGCTGGATTTTGCTGAACAACCGTAAAATACCAAACTATACAGGTAGGGCTTTTTGATTGTGGGTTTGTTTTTTTTTTCTAGGTTGAGGTCTTTTAATTCATCAAAGATATACAGCAGGAACATTCAAGAATGATCCATATTAATGCTATAGAGATTATAGACAAAATCAATTAATCAAAATAATCCATAATCCACCTGTCCCCCAGGTAACTCTACATAACACATAACTGTCCTGAAAGAACAATAACAAGTAGTGTATCTAAACAGGATATTTTACATTAACAAAATACAAGATCAAAGTGCAAAATTAGCAACTCAAGATATGGATGTTTTGGTTTTAAAAATCAAAACTTATATAGAGAGCACCAGGGAAAGCTTCCTCACACTATGCTAAAGCTGTGGCTGTCAAGAGGTTGTCGTTTACTGCTAGTTGTAAGAATGATGCTGGAAAAGGTTTTTCCTGAATATACCTTTAGATTGCACCTATAGGCTGGATTTTCCAGTTCAGTAGTTTGCCTGAGATAGTCTTTAGAATAAGTCAGGTGGAAGAAAGGTATGTATTCCATTGTGTCAGTATTTCTATCCTTCCGACAGTAAATACAGATATTATATCCAGCAGACAATATTTTATTTTTTTTTAATTAAACAGTGTTTTCTGTCTTTCTCACACACATGCTCTATTCATTATTCAGACAAAATATGTCCTCCTGAGAAACCTTAGCCCATTGTGTCTTCACTGTGCGTTATGCTGTATTGATAGTTCTGAATTTGGAACAGTTGGTATAACTTTTGAATTCTGTATGAAGACATTACATTACCTTGTTAAGCAGTAGTTTGCACTGCCAGCAGACATGTGCTTTTTGATTTTTATTCTGAAGTCCCTTCTTACGTGAATTCATCCAGTGTTAATTCAACAAACCCAGTAAAGTACATTTCTGTCTAAGGTACCGGTATTCTACTTTTTAATCTAAGCTATCCGATTACCTGAGCATATTCAGTATATTATATACGTAAAAACTTCGAATTCAGAGAACTTTTAACATTCTTATTTAAGCGTAGGAAACTAAAGAATGGCAACATTAAAATCAAATTTCAGGGAAGGTTAATAGTGAAAGCTATAGTACCTTAAATTTGATTTCAAGCATATAGATTACATCTGAAATACAATAAATAATTTCTGTCACCTATGCACCAGGGCTACCCACGTTTTCTAGTTTCTGCTTATACTAAAAATCATGGAGATAAACTGTTCTCCATCTCATCCTGTTTACGAACACAGATCATATGGAATATCTTTATTAGGCAGTTTCTCAATGAAATAATGGTAATATTTTCTCTTACTATAGATACAGATAAATCATTTGGTTTCCTATTTTATTCTATATCTTAGTAGATAAAAACATTCTCTTAAAATGCTCAGTGTTTTCCTATGTAATTAAAATTTTGCTGGAATGCTCAGATTGTGAAGTTGTAAGGGTTTTTGGCGGAAACATTTGTGCACAAGGAACAAATGGTTCTCCTCCAATCAGTTTTATTGTGGAATACATTATTCAAGACTGTTCAATGGAATTAAGTAGCTAGAAATGCTCCTAATAAAAATTCTTACTTCTACTTAAAAGAAGCAAAGCAATCATGTTAGGAGTCTCACTGAAGTCAGAGGGATTATTCATATTTTTTAAGCAAACCCACCTGCTGACTTGAAGTCTTTGTGAATGTTAGTTACACCACCAGTTATGATGCACTTTAATCACCTATTTTATCTGAGCTATTCATAGGAACAGAGTTAAAGAAGTTAATTACAGATGAGAAAGATCAGGGAAAAAAAAAAGGAAAGCTATAGACAGTAGACACTCAATACGGTGACATACTGTCACACTGGAGTCACTTCAAAAATGCTGATGTGACTGCATTTTCATGGGCTTTTTCATCATAACTTTAGCTATCTTTGCTTAATCAGAAGTTTGCAAAGCCAAGGAAAAAGGCAGAAAATTGATATAGTGCACAAAATCTTAATTATAGTGAATAAATTAGAATGTAAATTCCATTTTGGAAAACATAATACATAAGCTAATAGATCTCACTAGATAGGATAAAGTCCTTTTTATAGGAAAGTTACCAAGGGAATGAGAAAAAAAAATGATGATACAATCACTTTTTTGGTCAGAGGGAAAATGTATCTCATCCTTCACATTACAACAATTACGTATTTTGTTTTGATTAGCTATGAACTAAAAGAAAAGTGTGACTTCTGCTTTTATATTTCAAGAAAGAAAAGATCCAAGACAAAGAACATTTCTCTACACCTATGTATTCAGTTTGTTGTTAATTTGTGATCAATCTAGCCTTTCCTGAATGCTGCAAATGGAATTCAGCCATCTCATGTAATCTGCCATTTTCCATTGAAGGAAGCACAGGTATAAAACTTTTCTGTCAGCACCATTTTGTTCAAATTTCTTTTCAAATTTGGAGTGGGCTGTCTTGTGAAAGTCTCGTAAATTGACCCCATTCAACCATTAGATTGTCTCTGCTTTGCATCTTTTTCTGAAAGAATAGTCACTAGGAAAGTTTTCAGCAAACTTGTAAGAGTAGGCTCTGAGATACCTGACGGAAAGCAGGCTCTCATAGAACCCAGCCTTTTTTGAAGGATGCACTGAAGTGTCAGCACTGGATACTGAAGCAACGACACTGGAGGACTGTTTTCTTTTTATGGCTATTTTGGAATTAGACTGAAAATCTTTCTTTGCCTTTTTATCTCCTCAAAATGTACACGTGAAAAAAACCAAACCAACCCACCCAAACCTTAAATCGCTGTTAAGTTAATCTGTGATCCTGATTTCTGAGCACTCTGAAAACATGCATGCGGAACATCGTTCCGGTCCTGCCTTTATTATTAAGCTTTATAATATTATTTCTATTTCATAACCAGTGTACGGGGCAAAAAGTTTATCTGCCTGCTTTAGGTGTAGGCCTGTTCTCTAAAGCAAAGATTGTTTTCTTAAAAGGCTAACACTATACTATAATACTTGATTTCTCAAGGATCGTAACAGAGTTACACAAGTTGCTCATTGCGTAAGTTCCTGGATATTAAAAGTTCATTTTCTCAGAGATATTGCAAATATTCTTGTCTGGCATATTATGTTTGAAAGACAGATGATGTAATTATTTACTGTCCATCTGACCACGAACTTTTTCTCACATTGCCTCCTGGCTAACTTAGTCTATTTTTGGTCACGTTTTTTTTATTCCTACAGCTAAATGAGAAGACAGCTATCATACCTAATGTCAGGCCAGTGTTTTGTTCCTTCTCTTTAACTGTACAGAGACTGTAATTTGGCACTTTTTTCAAAATAACTGGGGTTTTTTACTACTCTTTCATCATATCTGCTGCCTGATGGAACTTTTTTTCTATTAATTTTATAGAACACGGATGTTTATCTTTTCAGATTAAGATTAATGTTTTATAGTATAAGCCAAATATGCTTGGGAAAAAAAATAGAAAAAAGGATGAATGTTCCCTAATTAGCACCATGATCGGGAAAAAATTATCCCATAATTTGGAATCTTTCCAAATTTCTGGCAAAGAAAGAATCAGTTCTGCAAGGAGACTTCTGCTTTTTGTGTTTAGAATTGCTATTTGAATTCCAGTATAATGTCTCTAGTAATGTGGGTTTTTTTTAAAAAAATATTCACTAGTGAATTTTAATTTATTTGATCAAAAAAACCTTAATTTCTTTTTTAAAAAATTGTATTTTACAGCTCTTTGGCTCTTACACTCACAATTTACAGAGGAAGATTAAAAGGTATTCCTATCATTGTTTACAACGAGGTCAGCCAGGGGTTTGGGGAAAATCCATTCATATGTCATACTGTCCTGTTTAAGATAATGGATTCTACAACACGATATCTTGAAGGATCAAGTTAAGGCTGTTCGGTGGTTGATGAACTTTATTGTGAAGTCGTTTTTTCTTGAGAGCTTAACATAAGTCACTTTCAGATTTTTATTTTGATGTGTTTTATTATTCATTTATGTGCAAAACATTTATTTAGCCCCTTGCTATTTGAGAATATTTCCATTTTAGGACTACTTACCATAGAATACACGAAAGCAATGCACATGTTTCTATCATCTCTTTTAATTGGGCAACAGCCTAGTTGTACTGTATGTAATACTACATTCCTCCCCTGTCTTTCAAGTCAAGGCACCAGACTTACATGCATCTACCACTTACAAAATCACTACTCTTTCTCAACTGTAATTGGTAGTGTCATATGAGCAATAGATTTAGCTTAGTATGCTTTCCAGCTAGTCATCTAACATGGACCTTTACTGCTGACTATTCACAAAATTATATACCATGCAACTCACAAATCACAATGCTACAACTGATATATTTTTTATTTATTAACTGACTTATTATCTAGTTTAACACATTTAAGAAAGAAAATAAATAGAAAAATTAGATCGATTAACACTTTGAAGTATTTACACGCTTTACTGTGCGAGGTGGCTGTGTCAGAGTTCTGAACAGATCCCATTTCATGCCAATGTTATAATGATGTTCATGGTGTGGATAACTGTACAAGGGCTCTGAGCACATCCCACCTTCTGGAGGTCTGGCTATGTAAGATGCAGCCAACTGAGAGCTAGCACAACTGGTGACTTTGAAAGAAAGAGTTAGAAAAAACCTGAGCAAAGGAAGTCTCTCCTTCCTCTGTTCCCTGTTAGGTCCCGTTAGGCTGATGCTCTTGCTCTCAGACATATCACTCCCCTTCCTTTGCTCTGGCTGCTCCCTGGTAAATTGTGGGGCTTATCTAAATAGTCGTAGCACGTTAGAGACAAATATTATCTTGGACAGGAGACAACAAACCAAGAAAGTGGCTACTGCTTCTGCGTGTTGGCAAAAGGGACTGAAGTCTGTGAAACATAACCGAAGAATATCTCAGCATTTTCTACCATGCAGCTGTGGCCCAAGCTGGCATGATGGATTTTGGTGTCGTTCGTCTGTGGATTATACAGTGCAAAACTTATCTTTATGATTTAGATGCAGCTGATTTGTGGAAAATACACGAATGAATAAAAGTCATTATTTGCCACTGAAATGTTTTCGCGTGAGGGCCATCCTCCAGCGTGCTGTCAGAGTCAACATGACCAAAGCACATTGGCACAGATGTCAACTTCCGACCTGCCTCACATTTTCTATCAAGTAGCACAGGATGGACTGCAAAGGCAATTTCACTTATTGATAACTGTCAATGGTCTTTATTTCAACAGTTTCATTGTAATTCCTCTAAGCTTACTACTTTGCTCCTCCCTCCTCTTGAGAGAAGTTGCTGTTTCATATCTCAGTTACAAGAACAGGGGACAGACTATTTCCAGTCTACCAACATGGACTGTGTGAAATGTAACAGATTTCTTTAGTATTTGAAAATAAGTTCTATTTTCATAGATATATAATTAACATTTACTTGTGGTTGTCTGTTTAGTGTGCTAACAAAAAGCAATTTAAAGAAGTACCAGTAAATTTTCTGTGGCTAGAATAAAGACTCTTCTTAATAAAATTACTGGATTAGAGACTTTCATTTTTTTAAAGAACAGCCTTATCCTTAATCATCTATTGTATGTTCACAATTAAAAAAAAAAAAAAATGTGGCATAAATCTAATAAGTAGGTTAAGGATAAAATTATTCCTAAAAATTCAGAGTACTTTATGAACCCTTTCCTGGAATGTAGTGAAATCTTAAAAAAGATATGTTGTTTATTGGCAGTTCAGGATTACTAAATTGTCAAGATAGGTGAATAATTACAGAAAATTTATAGCAGACAACATATTGCGGTGGAGACATTTGCATTACTTTTCCGTTAAAATTAACAGCTCAAGTACAGTAACTTCGATTGCTCTGTTAGTGAGACATCAGTTCCAAAGTGCAAGCGCGTTTTCAGTCCTTCAATCATTTTTACGGCTGAGCTCTAACGCCTGGTGCTGTAGAACCACGTGGTGGCACTGTTGATTAAATTTGGGTTCTGACAACTGTGTCGCGTACTAAAGCTGTTGCGCTCCGGTTGTCTCCGTGTGTGAATCTGCCTGCCGCCGTCTAGTTGGGGATAATGAGAGGCCTGAGTGCAAAGGCAGATGTCGACAGTTACTTCAGAAACAGGTTCAGAGACAGAGAAAGTCACGATAAAATAAGTGTTGTCCAGATTGATTTAGCAGCCCACAATACTGGTCTGTATGAAGTGCACATAGTGTGATGTGCTGATGATTTTGTCTTTTTATTCCCCTTTAGAGCTCATTGTAATAGCAAGTAATAGTGTATCTTTTCAAAATACATTAATTTAGTTTTGAACAGATCAACAAAATAACACCTTTGACAGAGAAGTATGTTCATCATCTAATGTGACAAGAACAAAATGTGGCTCAGTGGGAGAAATATTTTTGGTACTTTATCCACTTAGGATTGCTCAGCTATTTCTCCTACTTCTATTTCACCATTTAAATTACTATTTAGATTTACCACGTGCCTCATTTGTGTTTAAAGCTAGCTGTTTCAGGGAGACAAGAAAGAAACTTCAAGCACCCACAAGGAGTTCACAACTTACTGAATAATGACGGAACCTTTGAGCTCCTGTATCCCCATGTACTTTAGGAGAGATGGATGAGGAATACCAATGTAACCATCTGACTGATGGTGGAAGCATCAAGAGTCTCTACGGGTCTGCACGACTGGTGTCTGTCCTCAGTAGTAATAAAAAGTAGTATCAAAATAAGTTTCCATAATCTGTCTCTTTTCAGGGTATTGGTTTGATGTATAGTTGTGAGATAGAACATGGAAGAATTCTCATAAAGCACTCAAAGAAGGCAAAGCTAGAAATTTATATGTAAACACAGCATGATGTGAAATTACCAAAGGACTACTGTGCCTGCAGCCAGAAATTTTTGTCTTGGATCAGTAAAAACTGAAATCGTCACGACCATTTGTCTTCTGCCAGATTGAATGTCTCTGTATGAGACATTTGGCATATTTCTGCAGACAAAGATTTTTCTTGTTTTTTCTTAATTTAAAAATCACAGTAATGTATTTTCAATGCAATTACATCAAACCATTTTTTTAATTGTTTACTTGGTGTATTATTGTTTTCTGTAATCATATATATTAATAATTTAAAATTATACATGTATAATTGTGTATATATGTATGTGTAATACCTGTATAATAATTGTTATATAGAATTATTATATTATATAGTAATTATAATAATTATTATACAGGTATTAATAAATATTACTATACAGGTGCTACATAGGTCAGGCTTTAGATTTTCCATATCATTGTAAATTCAAGCATTAGTTACGCTGATGTTAGGGAATTCTGACAGTACAATGAATAACAGACGAAGTTACAATTTGGCATAGTAAGTAACTTTCTATCAGATACTCTGCACACAGAAAACCACAATTACTGACCCTTGGCGTTTTATATTCAGTGTTAGTAGCAGACCTAAGATCTTGTAACTGATCCTGTTTCTATACTTTGGCCTTCATCCTGATTATGAATTAGTGTGACTCCGTTTGTCTCTGGTATTTTGGGGAATTTGTTTTAACATAAAATGAGCTGATTTACCCTATTTACCGTTGTAGAACATTGGACAGCTAATTTATTAGCCGTTCAAGAAACAATATGCAAATGAAACTAATTTCTAGGAACTGGAAAGTCCTTGCATTCTTTTACACATCATTTTATTGCCCTAAAGAAGGCTGACTTGCTTTTCTGTTAACAGGTTTATTACTTTGAGAAGATATGAAATCTTTTAAGGGAATAAAACCACATACAGGCAAACAATGCAAATATATATCATATGCAGAATGAACTTCGATATGTGTTGGTTGGCAGGTAGTATACAAACAAATTCATGTCTCAAATCAGTTTGTAGCCTAACACCAGTGCAGTCCATAGCCTCGTAAGTACGGTTTTGTCACTGCTGGGAGCAGGGGTTGCTCGCCTGCCCTGAGCCCGAGTAGGGCTGAGCTGGGTTTACCAGGTGTCCTGTGGCCGAGTGCTGGGTGCGTGAGCCTGCCTGACCTCCAACTCCATGAATGCTGCTGAGGAAGGAGCTGACAGCCCCAGGCAGTCCCTGCTGGACAAATTGCACCTATGCACCGTTAGGGAGCTGTAGGGCAGCTTTCACCCCTTCCCTGGGAATCCAGGGGGAAGGGAGCAGTTTGGGTTGGGAAAATGTCTAAAAATAAATCCAAGAGGACCTCCAGGACTGAGGAGGAAGAGAGCCCATTACAAACACCCACTTCTTCTAGTGAAGACCACAGGGTGCTGGTGACTTCTTGTCTCCACCCTCTGCTACTCCATTCTTCTTAAGGAAAATTTCTGTGTTAATTATAAGATCCAGAGGGACATTGAAACAGTGACCCTAATGTTAGAGGTAGATACTAGATGGGGGATGATTTTTTCATATAACATTATAAGCTGTATTATTAATTAGGGTTTTCTGTGTTTAGACAGTCTGGATTATTAAATTAGTAACACTTTATTGCGTTAGCAATATTGTCTTGATTATTTATACAGAGTCTATTACCTTTTGGCTGCAGCACAACTTTGGTATAAAAAGTTGAATCAAAATTAGATATTTATTACAATTATAAAGATTCATTATTTTTAACTTCCATGACAGTGTGTTGTAACTTTTGATATGCAACCATTTCCCTGAGTCTATGGTACCTCTCTGGTGAAGTTTCAAGATCAACTATTTCACAGGCCAAGCTGAAGGACGTACTTGCCCGTAGAGTTATATTGCAAATAAATCTTTAAAAGTAACACCACAAATTTGCAATTATTTTTTTTCCAAAAAATTTTCACTCAGTTACGATTTCAGTAGAAGTGTGCAGGTGATCTAGTGACCAGCTCATGTGAAACACATACATAGCATTGTCATGAGAGACAAAATACAGGTCTCTTATAAGAGTATTTAACAAATAGGCTGTATATCCGTGTACTCGCTTGAGATGCCTTTCAGACCTCACGTAAAAAATAATTCCCTTGATTGTAGCATATCTACAACAGGAACAAACCAGAGTGAGCCACCTTCTTGGCCCTCTAGACTGCTGAGTAGCGCATCTTCACTGGTGGTATTTGAATATGGATTGTTTGGGAGGAGGCAATTTCAGATAGAGGGTTTCTCATTGGCATGCACATGAAGCACAGGTAGAGATGCATAGTCATATAGATCACAGAGAGAAAACACTGCACACAGTACAAGCATGAACAGTACCACTGGCCTCATCCTGTTCCTCTCCCTCACTGACCAAGATGAATTTCTGTTAGTGGGAAATATATCGGTACGTTCAAAGTGGATCCCTCCCAGAGCTGGACTCAGGCATGTGGTCCATTCAGTAACTGACCACTGTATCCTTGCTCTCTCCAGTAGGTACCACCAGAACAAACAGCCCACCAGTGCCTGCAGCTGTGGTCCATTAGCCTAGTGCTATTGACACACCAACACACACAGTGCATTCATCCAGTAATTCAGCTTAGACTCTCAGCCTCCCCAGTGACTGGCCCTTGAATTATCTTGTTTCCAGTTGCATCCTGCACAGAACACACGTAGAACAGATCTTCCTGTCAACCCCCAGACACCACAGTTTCTTTGGCAGGTCCAGAGCATCTCACTTCTTTAGCCATCTCACTCCCAGAAAGACATACATAGTTGACTCCCAGGTCACTTCACTTTTGACCCAGCTAGCCTGGCTTGATACTGGCTGGTAAACAGAGACATGAATACTTTCACTGGTTCTAGTTACCAGCACCACAGACATACGAGACCCTATTACCTATAGTCAAAGTTCATTTACTGGCACCCAGATTGCTATGCACATGTATACACACAGAACAGAAAGCCCTACACTCTGGAAAAAATTAGAAATGGAGTTTAATGCCAGGGTAGGACAAACCACACTGAGCAGACATAGATTGTAGCCAGGAGAATGAGTTGCCGACAACCCCTTTACTCACATCAAGTTCGTTTTATCACCCAATACATCATCTGTTTTCCTGTACTTGTTCCTCCCTGGCAGATCTTGATCCCTTCATTTTCCTGCATTAGTTTTCTCCACTAAACACAAAATCATAGAGCGGTTTTGTTTGGAAGGAAACTTTAATTATTATTTATTTCAATCACTCCGTTTTTTCCAGAACAACTGAAACAAAAAGGTCTTTTATATTTTGTGTAAACTAGGAAAACCAAGAGAATTTGTCAGGCTTAGAGAATTTTATTGCTTTATTTGGGTTTTTTTTTTTTTAAGACTTCCAAAGTCAATTTCAAAACTGCAAATTATTTTATTATTTAATCATATCTGTAATTAAACAACAGTATTATTACTTTGATTTGTTCATTTGTCTTGCTGGTGTTCCATGATAACATAACCATTAAAAGAGCAAAAGTGACTTGTAGATAGCAACATGCAACATCTGCATAGCAATATAGCAAACAGGGGTGAAAGAGTGAGGCTGGAGATGAGACCAGCTGATCTGTGATTTGCATTTTTAGATAATCTGCACGCTGAAGTGGGGGAGTGGTCTTTTTAGATGACCATGATAAAATTCACCACCTAGGTTCATTGTTGAGAATTAAAAAATGAACAGACTGAAGTTCTGAGAGCACCAATATAAGGCTGAGAGGAATGGTTTATGAGAAAAATAAAGAAAAAATATAACTGTTTAACTTAGAATGAGTAGTCAAGAATGAGAAAAGTTAAATTCAGCTGGCCATTTAGCTGTTAACTGAATGGAGAATTTCAGTAAATATTTTGTAGGTAAGGATATTTGAAAATCATAATAGATGTAGGTAAATAAAGTCTTTCCTGACAGACCACGAACCTTTTAAATTATGGTCATAACTCCTGTCATCCTTACTGATGTATCAATATTGCAGGAAATGTGGTGCTTGATAACTACTGTAGAGCCTGGGAAAGAGCAAAGAATGTTTTCCTTTAATTTCTATTCACAGGTTAGCATTTGGCAAGAATTAAATTGATGAGAGAAGCTGACTGAGATGTTTCAGCCTATTGTCAAAAGATTCCCAAAAGTTCCTCTGTCTGTCAGACTTTTCAGATACTTTCTTTTTATCACAAATCTCTTTCTCCTCGGCCTGTCTCTACATACTGCCACTCTCATGATTGTTCCTCTTATCCAAATATTCATGGTCCTTCTCTCAGGTAGGAGCTATAGTGACTTACAAGGTCTACATTTCATTCAGAGGAGTCATATGTTCTACCCAGTTGCCTGTGTGGATTCTATTGCCTATTGTCTATAATGGACAGTATGTACTTGTTTTGAAAGAGTTTACAGTCATAACAAATAGATGAATAGGTGAAGTATATCGATCCTGTTCATGTTAGATTCACTGAGTTTAACATTTCTTATTTATCTTCTCAACTTGTACTACTTCTTTCCTGTTTGATTTCTTCTTCTCTTAAATTAAACATGTTTTCTTGTCTAAATAGGTATGCATCAAAAAACATCCAGTGAAAGTACCTATGGAAACATCAGTTTTTCTGTGCAGTTTAAATACATTTTGGTTCATTTCCATAGTGTTAATGTTATGATAATTTTTTTTTTTCTATGATTAACAAAAATATAACTTTAGATTTCGTTAGCTTTCATATAATAGCCTATAATTTTTATAGATGCTTATTTTGACCTTTTTCTTACCATGAATTTGACTTCTAGTATTCTATTCTGGTTTAAGTGAGTCCCACCATTACTTTTTTATCTCTTACTAAAATTTTCTGTCCACTATTGGAGTCTTCCCATCAGTTTCAATTGGCTTTTGGTTGAATAGCGATAGTAATGCTAACAGGTGTTGAAAGTTTTGAGCGGGTCTGGGTTGTGGGTTTTTTATTTATCACAGTATCACAGTATCATAAGGTTGTAAAAGACCTCTGAGATCATCGAGTCCAACCTATGACCCAACACCTACACCTACTCCTACTCGTCAACTACACCATGTCACTAAGTGCCTCATCCAGTCTCTCCTTAAACACCTCCAGGGACGGTGACTCCACCACCTCCCTGGGCAGAGCATTCCAATGGCCAATCACCCTCTCAGTAAAGAACTTCTTCCTAATGTCGAGCCTTTATGTTATTAATCCAAACATAGTCACTTTTCCTATTTAAGATTATCCATTTTGCATTGCAGGCACTATGTAAAATCCTATGAAGAAATCGAGGCTGAAGGAAAAGTGGATGTGGAAACTTTCATGACAGGAGCAATTAGTTCACATTTCTTTCATCTTCCACAGCCAGACACCAAAACCAGTTCCATTTCAACATTTCCACAGCAATTTTAAGCATTCTCTGAGGACACAGGCACCTTCTGTACTTCTTTCATGATAGAGTTTGGCCAGGAACAACATATGTTCTGGAATGAAAGAGCTGAATTCATCAATGGCTATTTCCCTCTCAGAGGAAACTGACCATATAAGGCATATTGAGATAAACATAACAGATCCATTTTCTGATGTCATAGAAGAATGGAATATATTTGCTAACAATATAAACATAAATTTTATGTAGAATATATGTTTATCAATATTATTTTTTACTGTCTCCCTATATGTGAAAGCTAATCTCCATGTTCTTCTATATGTCAGGGTTATGATCAAGTGTTCTGAATCCTTCTCATAATGGATAATGCCTTTAATTTTCCTAAGGGACAAAGAATATTTTAAATCAGATTTTTTTTTTGGTTCTTGGTTGTTAAAAGTTAAAATTATTCATAAAAAAAATTTAATGCCAACCTTAACAAGTATCATCGTATCTGATTTCCATTCCAGTTACAAATATATTGCACAACACTCAAGGCAATATTAAAGACATCCCAGTCAAGCATATTTCTTGTTATAAAACAGAATGAAACAAAAATCCATGGAACAATGTAACAGTTATCAACCTATAAAATCAAGGATAAAAGAAAACTAGTGGCTGATTAATTTGAGATAGTTATTATATATAAATAACCCAAAATTTTTTATAAGACTTTTCAAAAGAGTTTGAAAACAGATCTTTCTGAGTTCAAGAGAACAAAATCTGGTTGACAGTGAATAACTTCTAAATGACAGCTTTGAGGGACAGTATAAACCAACTTTTTTTGATGTTAATTTTGTATATGCAAACACATTATTTTGCAAAACACAGCAAGGCATTTACACTACTAGGAATTAACTTCTAAGAGATTTTTTAAAAATTCTTTTCTCTTACAAAGTTGCAAGTCATAAAATGTATTTGACAACAGATAAATCTTTGTCCTCAAAACACAAGTTAAGTGGGCTACGTATTGATACCTGCAGTACTAAACGGAATTTTTTCCTATTCCAACCTGCTCCAAACCTAAAGACTTTTCCGTGTAATGCTCTAAAAGTACACAGAAAAAGAAATTAATAAAATTGACAGAGTGATGGTACTGAAATATAGAAGACCAAGTAACTCATAATTGAATGCATGACAGTTTCTTTAAAATTCTCTGGTATGTCAAAAATTACATGGAGTGGAAATTAGCAACCAGAAACTGGAAATATTTTTATTACATGGGACATGAAGATTTACAGGAGATTGTGTGAATCTGCTGGAAGATTATTTCACAAATAGTAGTTTATTCCAGGAATTTTATCTCTCCTGGACTTTGCTTATTTGATCAAGACAAGTTATTCTGCAGATGCAATCAATACTCATAAGATTATGTGGGTTTATTTCTTCTGTAATAGTGAAGACACCCATATTTTCTTACATGTTTTAAGTGAGAATTTCTATAGATAAGTTGTACCCTGTATTGGTTATATATATTTACACATACGTATATACGGTTTTCTATTTTTCTTTTAGTTGTGCAAGAAGCAATATTATAAGTATTTATAACACTTTCAGCTCTTGGAAATACGATAGGAGGACAAAATACATTTAGAAAAGAATGGGAATCTTTTCTGGTTAAATAATCCTGTGAGTGATCCCCAGTCATTCAATGGAGACTTAAAGTAGAGTTCTCCTCTGTTTGGTAATTAGCTAACTCGTCATTAGACCCCCTTCTATTGTCATGTTTTCAACTGCAAATATGTTAGAACAAACAGTTCATTTTCTTCATAACTCTCTTTTTAACTTTTATCGTCTATATTTGCTGATAGCAATTTGCATATTCAAAGAGTCTTATCTATTTTCCCCTTATGTAGGTGCATATAAGGAAAAGGGAATATCCTGTGTTTGCATTCTAATATCACTGGATTAGCTGCCAGGTTTTACCACACTCTGTTCCTCATCAAAACTGGGTACTTTCAGTAAATTCCTCAAGATATCTTTTAATGGCTGGGGTTTGGTCTCTAAAATAGCTGGCAGCAGGCTTAATTGCTAGTAAACTTTATGAATTTTTTTTTTCCCAATATGTAGCAAACCCTTTCTGCTTTTCATAGAAGGACAATAGATCCAGAACCTGCTCCTCTGAGAATTATTACTCTAAGATAATTTTCAGTACCTTTTGTGAAACAACAGGAAAACAAACAACAACAAGCATTCTTTAGTGTGTATATGTTAATAGGTGTTTATATATCCAGTTTTCTGTCCCGAAGGGTAACAACTGACATCTTCAACTGATTGTTTTAGAAGCCGTGCAGAAAATTAAATAAAATATTTTTTCCTTAAAAGTTATATTTTATGGGCAAGAATAAAAGCCTGAATATGTCCTTACAAGAAATTCTCACTCACTTTATGAACATGTAAATTTTTTTTCTAGACAAAGAATACAAGTCTCCAAATACAATTAGTATTATGGAAGCTACAAATATCTTCCTGCAATAGCAGAATAGCTGTTAAGCAATAGCAAAAAAATATGCATTGAGCCTGGCCAGTGGATGTTTTCCTTTCTTTGTAAACAAAATATTTTTCTTCATATTGCAGTGTTTTTAACTGTAGTTGTAATATATTGTATTTCACCAAATAAACAATTATACTGATAAGAAAATATTAACAGTTTTTAAGAAAATCACTCTCCTATTAGGATAGGTTTGTTCAAAGAAATCCCATATCCACCAAAACTACTGTCTCTCCTTCAGTTAAATGAAGCCTTCATTTTAGAATAACTCTCTCAAATATTTTCTATCTCTTAATCTTTTAAATTATTAATCTTGTAATCCTCTGTTTTGAGAGTTTTCGTATACAGTGATGATCCTTCTACGTATTGAATTGTGAAGAATATCTAATTTCTAACAGTAACAGATACTAATTTTTTTCTAAACAGTCTCATTCTGATTAATATAATAGCTCTATACAAAAATTTACTCAAGAATCAAGTGATTATATAGTCAAAATCAGCAAATTATTTTTAATTTATAGTAACTAAAGTCTAACTCATTTATCCATTTGTTTTTTAAAAGTTCTTATTTTTCAGAAATTAGAAATATAACTGTTGCTGTGACACCATTATACTTTTTTTCTATGTGACTTCTAGATGCTCACTAAGTTCATGTAGGACTAGAGATCTTCTGGTAATGTTGTCTTTTTGTCATCTACATCTGAAGTCTTCCATTTAAAGATTATGTGCCTAAACAAGTCTCATAAAAATTACATGTTCAGGACTGCTGATTATCAGTGTATTCATGTCTCATACTGTAAATTAAGGAAATGGGGTTTAGACAAGTTTCTATTACTCTATTTACTTAACTTATGGTTAATAAGCCTGCAAAAATCTCTAAAGTTTCCCAAATAGAAATATGATTGACATTAATAAGTCATGATCATTTCTTCCATTTTAGAGTGCCCAAATACCAAAGCAACAATGTACAGTAGATAGAACATGCCCTTGAACTCTAAAATATAAACGGCACTAGAAATTTAAAAGCTCTTAATCATTGCATATTCTGGAAATTTAAGAGAATTTTAGTTCTCCATCTCAGTCATTCTGTGTGCAGAATAAGACAATCCCACACATTAGAGTCATTTTAGTCCTCTTAGAGGTAAAAAATACTTATCTTGACAATTGCTAGATCTAATTAAGCTGTCAGGTGCTGCAGTAATCAATTTTCCATGGAATTTAGCTAAGAAATTCAATAGATTTACATTTACAAATACACGAATTGTGACTTATTTCTTATGCTTTGAATTCGATTATATATCTATTAAAACTTTTACATTAAAGCACTGTGTACCAAAATATTTGAAAAACATGAGGCACTGAGGAAAAGAGGATATAAATCCCAAACACTGTGTGGAAGCAAACACTCTATTAAAGGCATTTAAGAAGGAAAAAAAATATTGAATTCTTTTCTTACAATAAAAGAGAGAGAACACCACACTTTGCTGTGAGTTCCATCCATCACATCATCATTTTTCTTAGACGGAATTTCATAAGCAACCTATGGGGATTTATGGTTGGATATCATAAATATGATACATCTTATTCTTTGAATATCAGAGCTTTACCGAAGCATAAAAGTGTCATCTGCATTATGTTCATAAAAGTAGATGCATTGACTGCATAAAAATACTACACAAATAAAGTAAGCATGAAGGATCTTCCCTGTAACAGGTGGACAGGTGAGATGGTCAAGAAAAAAAAAACCTTGTAAAGATATTTTTTTTTTTAAAATAGAATGATTCAGAATACATGTGTGTATTTTAGGAAGTGTCTGATTATGTGCATATAGATACACATGTAAAAACAATATGATCTTTTAATTTTGAGTTATATGATATGGAAATAGATCACAAAATAGGTGAAGATTATAGACCTATATTCTCAAGACAAAAATGCTGTTTTGTTGCAGTGAAGTTCAAGAGGAATAGAAACATGCATAAAAAATTAAGACGTAAAAATCTCTTAAAGTGTTTTATAATTTCTTCAGTGATAAGAAACAGATAGTTCTTTGGGGTGACCTATGGAGTTCACAGAAGAGTGTGCCATCAGTAGAAAATCAAACAATAACATAAGAGCTGACTTCAATTTCCATATTATGTGTCATTTGTTAAAACACTGAGTGATATAAAAGTTACTTGGATTTGTCTCTCACTTTAGGAAGCCATATGCTACATGAATCTCGTACTGTGAATCTCGTACTGTGAACTACTTTTTAAGACCTCATAAAATGAAGCATTCTGGTTCTTTAGACTGTTCTCACTGAAGTGAAACCAAGTCATATGTTGGATCTGTACAAGTATCCACACAACACAAAGTTATAGCTAAGAATATTCAAATTAATGTTTAAAGATAGTAAAATTAAGAAATTAAGTGATAAAGGAAGAAAAAAATTTTCAGGTCCTTAAGTGCCCTAGTAAGCCTAACGACCTTAGCCAGTGGGGCCTCCAACTAATTCATGGGCAAGGAATGCTGTTTATGCCTGGTTTGGAGGCATTTGATTCTTGTCTGAGCTCTGTTGGAAGACAGCTGATGTCCACCTCAGGTGCAGACGTGATTATGCCAGGTCACGGAGCCCATTGGTCTGCAGCCTTGCTTTACCCCAGCCCTTCTTCATTACTATAAATATACCCAGAGACCACTGAATAGACCTTCGACCTGTCTCATTACCGTTATTTTGCCTTGATCTAGACTCTTGGTTGTTCCTGGCTATCATCTGTGGGTATGTTCTGCCCACTCCTCCCCAGCTCTGCAGGATATGGCATGGCCCCTGCCCTGCTATCTGAGTGTTTCTCCTCAACTCCAGGTCCTACGCTTTAAGAAACAGTCTTGCTCTTCCTGCTCCATAACAATAATAATAATAAGAATGAGGAAGAGAATTTTTACTTTGACATTTAATTAGTCAAGACATTTTAAAAAGCACTCACAGAAATTTCAGAAACAACATCCATAGTCACAGGAAATGATTTAAAAAGCCTGATACTGTTGTTTTCACATTTATATTAGATAAAAAGTAAATTTCTCATTTATTTTAAGAGCTATGAGGTTCCCCCTTCCGGGGGAGTCTGGCTGTTTGTGAGTTTGGCTCAGGATCTGTTTAGAGAGAGAACAATTGAAAGCAGTCCCTTTCCTTTAGTGACTGTGGGGTGGCCTCTGTATTGATTCCACTTAAATAAATGCCTAATACATAGAACAGGGACTTTGGAATTAGTAACCCAGTGTATTAGAAAGGGACATTATTCAGAACGTTCAGTCTCCTCAGCACTTGAATATGGTTTTTATGGTAGGGCTATTTTTTTTTTTTACTTTATGAAATTACAATATCTGATCTATATAGTGATTATAGGGGTAATAAGCTTAGCATTTCAGCTCCTTTTTCTGTCTTTACTGGCCTTATAGTGTTTTTCAAGTTTGCCTTAGTCTGTGAAGAGTACCTAAACCAAAATTTAGTTGGACATTTGTTTTTCTTTTCACATTCTTTCTGAAAGATTTTTTATGAAGCTAATCCTTTGACCTAGACAGACCCTATTGCTTTTCTTCCAGGCCTTTGGTATCGGATTTTGGCGCCTTAATGGACAGGAAACGAGGACTTCAATGAAATTCACAATGGGGTTATCATACAGCCCTTCAAAATAGTGGTGGATGTCTATACAGTTATGAGCATTAGGGTTTTTCTGACAAAGTCCAGAAAGATGTTTTCTTCACAAGATGATCAGATTTTTTTGAAGTTTTTCATACTCTGGCACAGGTTATTCTGCTAAAATTCTTTATTTATAAATGTATTGATTAATTATCAGATCCATCATCATTGTTCATCCATTTCTTTGAGGTATTTTTCTTTAAGTCATCGTTCTGTAAAAACCAGCAGGTTCTTACCAGTTCATTCTCTGGACTGCCACAAGCCTATTTCGTAGTTACAAAGTTACCTTATGAAAATCTGAAGTGGTTCTTTCATAATTACCACTGTTTCTCTTAAAATTCAAATGTCAATATAGAATCAATTTCAAGCTAAGATTTCTTAGAGCAAAAGTGTTTTCTTCCCTTTCTAACCAGTCTAGGCACTCAACCTCAGTAGCTGGTCTTTGCAGTCTACAGTAAGCTGGGAAAATAAATACCCTTGGCAGGTGCACATAAGTAACGGCTCCTTCTTTGTAGTGATCATTGCAGATAAAATCTGTCCCTCTGCAGGATGTGTGGTGGGAAACAAAATAGAAATTGCTGACTCATTTTGTCCCTGAAGATGGAACAAACTACAAAAACCATTTAAAGTGTGAACAGATTCTCATCTTTCGTGTCACTGACCTCCCCCTTGATTAAACTCTGATTCACTATTATTAAGACAGTAACAATACTTAAAAACTATTTCAAAGAATTTTTGCAGAAGCAACACTGTTTCTACTTTCTTTTTCATTTAGCAGAAAAGAATGTATTTCCTCTCTAATTTCTGTGCTTAGCTTAGATAATAACATGCTCTTCAAACCTAGGTATTTAGTCAATGTTTGAGACTAAGCAGGAGCATATTGCAAACTTGATTTTCCTTAATATTACCAAGAAACCTTAGAAATGTATCTTGTAAAGGCCACTTGTTCTATGTTTAGAGAAAAATAGTATGGGAAGACATACAAAAAATTGTTGTAAGGAACTTGTTGAAAAATACTAATTTCTGACTAGCAACCTTGGCAAAGTTGGATTTAGGATGATTTATGAATATGCAATCTAGGGAGAACATAAAGGCTTTATTTTCCTTAATTTCAATAGAGACAATTAGAGTTATAAAGCAGTTGTTCTAAATAATGGCTATGATTTATACTAGATTTTGTGCCAAATTCCCTTATCATAGACCTACTGGCAGAGGGAGTTCACATGCTCGGTGATTTTGTGCTTCTTATCATGCCAGATGCCAGCTGTAGTTGCTGAAAAGGAAGTGGCAGTGGGTAAGACACACCAGAGGAGAGAGAAATCTTTCTTGCAGGCAAATTTGACTAGCAGATATTATCTCTAGTTTATAGATATTAAGGAGCTTTGCAAACAACATCTGCCCTCCTCCAAGGCTTTATTTTATATCTTCTGGTGTGGTAGCTAGTGCTGGGATCGGAGAAGGAGACTCCAGCAGAGGAACTGTTATGTAGATAAGCAGACAGCCTTACCTGTGCTACTCTCTTATTGTAATGTTTGGGCTCTAAATAAAATCAACCAGAGTCTGTCAGGAATTTCTGGAAAGTACTTTTCTATGACAGAGAAAGAAAAATATACTTAACAGTGTTTTATGAACGAGCCAGAATTAAACTAATATTTACTTACTTTTTTGAATAAGATTATTATGGTTAATAATGGGGCTCCAGCAACTATTTAACAAGCTTACTCTGATCAAGGAAACAACTTAGATTGTTTTTCAGGAAGATTTTTGCCATTTGCTATATAAATGAAAGTTAGTAGAACAATAAATCTCAGAACTGTTGCTTTAGACTCACCATTGTCTGATACTTCATCTGTAGCACAGATATGCAGTAAAAATACAAAGTCACAGTATCACAGTATCACAGTATTGTAAGGTTGGAAGAGACCTTTGAGATCATCGAGTCCAGCCTATAAGTCTTAGAATCACAGACCTGTTTAGGTTGGAAAAGACCTTTAAGATCATCAAGTATAGCTGCAACCCTAACACTGACAAGCTCACCAACTAAACCATGTCCCTAAGTACCACATCTACACATCTTTAAATACTTTCACAGATGGTGACTCAACCACTTCCCTAGGCAGCCTGTTCCAATGCTCAATAACCCTTTTTGTGAAGGAATATTTCCTAATATCCAACCTAAACCTTTCCTGACACAAGTTGAGGGCATTTCCTTTTGTCCTATTGCTTGGGAGAAAAGACCAACACCTGCCTTATTATAACCTCCTTTCAAGTAGTTTTGGAGAATGATAAGGTCTCCCCTGAGCCTTTTCTTCAAGCTAAGCAATCCCTATTCCCTCAGCCACTCCTCATAAGACTTGTGCTCCAGATCCTTTACCAGCTTCATTGCTCTTTTTTGAACACGTTTAATCATCTCAATGTCTTTCATGTAGTGACAGATCTAAACCAGAACATAATATTCAAGGTGCAGCTTCACCTGTGCCGAGCAGAGGGAACGATCACTTCCCTCTTCCTACTGACCTCACTATTTCTGATACAAGTCCTATCTTGTTGAGACAGAATCAATAATAGTTTGAAATGTATTTAAGTAATTTATTTCATGAGGTTTCTAATCCTTTGAACAGTAAAAATTAGAAGTTTTTTGTTTCCTGCTTCTAATTTAAAATTCCTAGTAGGCTTTCACAACTTTCCAACCATAGATCCAAACTAAACAAATTCTGAGCTGCAATTATCAGTATATACCTGTTGCAGTAACATAGTATCCATAACAAAACATATTAAAATAATCAGAGAACTTTTTTAAAAGTTTCTTCAAGTTTGTACAACTTTATGTTCTACATACCCTACTGAATGACACTTGCTCATATATAAATCTTGGGAAAAAAATACCCAAGCAGATATATAAAAAGAAGCATTTTGTTTAGAAAATATAAATAAGTCACTTAAACCAAAGACACTTCAATTGACACATTATGTTGCATCTTCTGATATAAATGTAGATAGGAGTGCGTCTTGTGGAGAAAAAGTAATGTTCCAAAAACCAGAATAAAAATATGGAACTGATAGAGGACACCAAATAATTTGAGTTAAGAATTTCTTCATATGGAGAGCAGAAAACTACAAAGCACTGTAATGTAAACTGAGTCTATTCCAAAAGCCAAATAATCTTATTGCTGATTTATTTTTGAAAAATGAAGGATGCATTTTCTTCCTTTAAAAAGATATATTTAATGAAACACTATTTTAATGATGTGTATGGTTTTATTCTTTGAATCTAACAAGTTCTCATTATCTTGCAAAACAAATTTCACATATATGTTATGATTTTTTAAAAGCAAACTTTGTGTTATTTAAAATAATAGCTACTCTGATTTACCTTGTTTAATAGAGAAAATAGATCAGAAGGTGTCAATTCAACTAAGCCCTAACTTTCTTTAAAGTCACTTTATTTTTCTATGTGAAATGCAGTATTTTCTTTGGATCAGTGAGGAAGAACCTGAAAGTACATTTGTACATCTTTATTTTTTGAAATGAATTTTCTGTGCTACTTGAAGTGACTTAGAGGAATACATAAAATGAGAATGGAAACCCCACAGTGCAAATAGAACTTCCTTTTCTAATATGTGCTTTCAAAGTCTTCATGCCAAATGCATCCCAAGTGTAAATCAATTTCAGTAGCATTACACCAGGGAAGAATTCAAATTTTCTTCTCTTTGCCCGTGACCCACTGGTAATATCAATCCATCTGCCATGCTACTTTCAATTTTGTCTCACTCACATTTGCAGAATTAGTTACAATTTATGGGAGAAAGTAGTAAGAAAGCTTTTTTTTTTATTACCATCAGGAGTGGATGTAGTGTGAGCAAATCACACCTTTTATTTATTATTTTTCTCAAGTTAGTTGGAGTAGATTTAGAGGAATTAATAAACAACTGCCAAATTGCAAGGGTCATTGGCGTATAGAAAGCTATAAATTAACTGGTTCTTATGGGAAATTACTTTCTACTTTTAAGGTGTTACCATTCATAATTTATTGTTAAACTCTTGGGAAACAGTAGTTAGAAAGTTTAGAAAAGAAAATATTTAAATCCTTGTTTATTTGCAGATTTTTCAAAAGAAAATGTCTTAAAGTGCTTGTAATATAATAATAAACATCCAATGGAAGTTACATAACCCTAAATTTCTTTCTGCATTTAGAAGTTGGCTTAAATATTCATACTAAAATCCATTTTGTATAAACGGACTAAGCCTATGATCACTGGAGACCAGTTTATTATCTGAAGTATGTAAATCTGCTAGATCATGATATTTTTTGTAGGATCCTTTCTTTTCTCTTTAAGCATGTAGCTCCAAATATTTTTTTATAGAGGTAGAACATGGGATCATAAAAATTTCTTAATCATGTATCTGTTGCATAATACTTCAGGATTTTGTTGAGGAAAAATGTTGGCATGCATATATTTCCTAGTTAAAGTGTAACTCTGCTTCATTATATGGCAAACCCAGATAACCAAGAATAAACCCCTAAAAAGCAATAAAATATGTAACATTAGCGTGTTGATATCTTTTGGTAACTGACTTGAGAAACATCACAGTAATTCTGGAGCAGTTTCAGCTTGTACCATTTGATGCGGCAAAATATATCTCACAAATATGGAAGTTTGAAACACCATTCTCAAGAACTCCCTTTACTTTTATGAGTACACTTAAGCAAATCTTCCCTTGACGGACAGTTGATCAAAAATTTCATTCTATAAATAATTTTAACAGGCATAATTTAATCATTTATTTTGTTCTTTTTTTTTTTTTCTAAAATAGACACTTTACATAACGCTACTACAAAAGAAAACCATGCAAATGTAAAGAGGAGTAAAATGGACATTCTGTATTTCAGTAGCCAAGAGAAGTCTTGAGACTATTTTTCCTATCCCTATTATTAAAGTCAATCAAATCAGAGAATATAGTTCCTGTATTTAGCAAGCTTCAATTACTTTTGGGGGGAAGCAGTTTGTAAATTCTGACTTCATTGCTACTTTTAAAGATTTTACCAGAGCGTTCTTCCTTGGTAACTGGAAGCTTCTTCCTAATTTCAAATAAATTCAATACAATTTATAGCCACTTTCATTTCCCCTTTTGTTTAACAAGTTTTCTTCTGTAGTGTTGATCTCCTCTCTTCGAAAACTATGTTTGTGTTCCTTCACTGGCACTGTATAGCTGTGTTCAAGAACTCAAATTCTCTACTACTGGCTATCTAGTAAGATAAACTACAGTTTCATCTCATCATGCAGATGTTGCAGTTTGCTGTAGAAGTTGAGGTCTGAGTCAATTAATCTTGAATGATCAGAATGATCAGAAATATATGTGTGTATATATATATATGCACTATCATTTGGTAGAGGTCTTGTTTAACTATAAACACACCTCCCTTTTTTAAAAGTTGCTTACTTGATAGAAATATGCCAGAGCTGCATTTATAAGCAGTTCTTAATTGTACCAGAGTGATAATGTAACGTCAAACTCTGTTCAGTGTGCAAACCTTGTTCTTCCTATAATTTCTGCTGAGTAGATTTTTAGCATGAATTCAGAAGTCTTATTAAACTCTGTAATATGCTACTTTGTATTACTAAATTTAACCATTCTATTTTATTCCCACCTTGAAGTTTTCAAGTTCTTCTAGCATGGCATTCTATTCCTCTTCTGCATTGATTCTCTTGAATTTGTGCCTTCAACAGATTTCTTTAACAAGCTGATTCTTCTTCCCTGGTCAATAAAATCAATTATATCTTCTAACTCTGATTTTCACCCACTGGTGTATCAAACACAAATCTATCATCCATCTCATTTGATGTCATTTTCTGTTTTTCTCCTTGCCTAATTTATTAGACCTCTAAGAAATACTCATTTGGAATATCATCTAAAGCCGTGGGCACTATCATAGCATTTCAGAGTAGCCTGCAATAGAGTGTATCTTACCTGTAGTCACCAGCATTTCTAAATGGATATTCCTTTAATTGTTTTCACTTTAATAATTCTGAAAGAACGGTGTAGCAGTAAATTAGTTTGTAATTGCGGCAAACGCAATAGTCTTTAAACAGAGTAAGCTGCATAGAAGTATCTTCCACCATCTCATGAGAGAAAGGGGAACCAGACACTGACTGTCATTAGATCTTTGTACTTCTTCATTGAGCAGAGTCCCTGTAGCTGTGCCCTGAGGAATTAGGCAATGAAGAATATGCTCTTAAATGGTCTGATTTTCATCAAATACTTGGAACCGTGTTCATATATCAAAGTGGACTGAGTACAGCTTTGCATTTTGTCTTTTGTAATTCTTTTGACTAGTGTATTCTTAATTTAGTTCCTCTTTTCATCTCTGTTCTCTTATGTTCTGTTCAAAATGCAAAGTGTTTCATGTCATACATACACATATTATGCATCACCTAACTTTGCAAATAAAGGCAAAGGGTACCACTGTTATGCTAAGTTTCATCTATTAATAATCTACTGAGACTTTTTTTGCTGTGGCATAGAATCATAGAATGGTTTGGTTTGGAAGGGACCAGTCCCTTTCTAGCCTCCTTTTAACTCCACTTCCATGGGCAGAGCCACTTTCCATTAGACTAGGTTGCTCAAAGTTCCATCCAACTTGGACTTGAACATTTCCAGGGATGGGACATCCATAACTTCTTTGGACAATCTGTTCCAGTGCCTCACAGCCTTCATAGTGTAGAATTTCTTCCTTATATCTAACCTAAATTTACCCTCTTTCAGTTTAAAGCCATTCCTCCTTGCCCTACCACTACATGCCCCTGTAAAAAGTCCTTCTTCTGATTTCTTGCAGGCCCCCTTTTGGTACTAGACAGCTGCTATAATGTCACCCCAGAGCCTTCTCTTCTCCGCATTTAACAACTTCACCTCTCTCTGTCTGTCTTCACAGGAGAGGTGCTCCAGCCCTCTGATCACCTTTGTGGCCATTCTCTACACCTGGTCCAACAGGATCATGTCTTTCTTGTACTGATGGTTCCAGAGCTGGATGCAATACCCTGGATGGATCTCACCAGAGCAAAGGTAGAGTCACCTCCCCTGACCTGCTGGCTGTGCTTCTTTTGATGCAACCCAAGATACAGTTGGCCTTTGAGGCTGTGAGTGCACATTGTTGGTTCGTCTCATCAGTACTCCTAAGTCCTTCTTGCAGGGCTGCTCCAAAGTCCTCCATCCCCCAGCCTGTACTGATACCAGAGGTTGTCCCTACCCATGTGCAGGACCTTTCACTTGGCCTTATTGAATTTCATGAGAGCCCTTACCTAATTTTACACAAGCCTGTGATGGTCCCTCTGGATGGCACCCATTCCCTCCAATGTGTTGACCACACTGCACAGCTTGGTGTCATCAGCAAACTGAATCCAACTGTCTATGTACTGATAAAAATATTAAACAGCTTTGGTCCCAATACTGACCCCTGAGGAACAACACTCATCACTAGTCTCCACCTGAACATGGAGCTACTGACCACAATCCTTTAAGTGTGATCTTTCTGCCAATTCCTTATTCTCTGAGGAGTCCATCTGTCCAATTCATGTCTCTCCAATTTAGAGACAAGGATGCTGTGTGGAACAGTGTCAGATGCTTTGCACAAGTCAAGATAGACAACGTCTATTACTCTTCCACTATCCACCAATCCTGTAACTCCATCATAGAACGCCACAGAATTTGTTCAGGAATGAGTTACTCTTAATGAAGACATGTTGGCTGTCATCAGTCATCTCCTTATTTTCCATGTGCCTTGGCATAGTTCCCAGGAGTATCTACTCCACCATCTTGTAAGACAAAGAGGTGAGATGAATGGTCTGTAGCTGCCCGGGCCTTCCTTACTTCCCTTTGTAAAATCAGGGGTTATGTCTCCCCTTTCCAGTCAGTGGGAACTTCACCAGACTGCTATGACTCCTCAGATATGGTGGATAATATTTTAGCAACTTCATCTCCCAGTTCTCTTAGGATTCATGGATACATCTCATCTGGTCCCAGGGACTGGTTCATTTTCTTGTTCTTTAAACAGTTTTGAACATGATCTTCCCCTATAGAGGGCAGTTCTTCATTCTCTGAGTCTCTGCCTTTGCCTTCTGACCTCTGTTCCTTCTCAAGGCTCTGAACATGTATTGCTATCACTGGCATCAAATTGGTAGGAGCAGAATGGATTAAAGATCTCCTCCTTCAGCAACTTTAGTTTAAATCCCTCTTCACTAACTGGGCAAGCCTATGACTGAAGATGCTCTTCGGTTTCTCAGGTTGATGGACCTCACCAGCCCTCAGAAATCAGATTTCTCAAACCAAATCCCTTGGTCTAAGTAGCTGAACTGCTGTTTGTTGATTTGTCAGATTCAATTAGCCCATTCAAATCCCTTACCTTTCACTGGGAGGATGGATGAAAAATAAATAGCTGTAAGTATAATTAAAGTGGATAATATCATCTTCTGTGAATATTATTTACTGTGTTAATTATGATCTTAAGATAGGCTTTTTGTGTTTTTATCTGTTATCAGATTAAATTCATTGCTAATACTGTAGAAATTGAAAGATAACTCAAAATTTAAATCTGCGAAGGTCAGTAATCCTTATGTGAAGTTTTCAAATATATCTTAAAGAGTATGAGAAACAGTCACTGAAAATGGAAACATTAACTACAGTCTAACCTTTAAATAATGCCTACCTATATATTTTTATGTGTGTTTACCACTCTCGGCTTTGGTAGGAGTTGTGAAAATACTGCAGGTATTCTGATGCTTTAATAACTGTAAAAATGGCATTAATTAATTGAGTAGTAGAACATGAATATGCTCCAAACGTTAGGATATTAATGAACATATACAGTGAGGAAAAGGTTTTGTACATATTTTAAAATATCTCGATATCTATGCCTGAGTGGAAAGAGGTATAAATTCACATAAATATTGAAGATGTTTGATTTTTTCAAAAATCCTGAAAAAAAAGTCTACCAACAAAAAGCAGGATTTCTGAGAAGATAAATCAACACCAAAGGAAACAATGGTTTTCACCTCGTGCATCACACAGATTATCCACTGTCAGAGATAGAGTGCAGAGATTTTGAAGATTGGGAATCTGCAAACAAGGCAACAGACTGCTCCTTAAGGAAACTCTTTCATTTACATCTTGAAGAATTTACATATCATGAATCTCAAAAATACATTTGTAAAATATAACAACAAATGGAAAGAAATGAATGTTCACAACTGATCTACAGGTAGTGTTGGTTCTTTTAAAAATCCTTTTCTAGCTTCTCAAAAACCACAGAAAGTAGGAGTTGTTGAACATTTCCTCTTTGCTTTCTGTGTTTATCTTCAAAAAATTCAAAGTGTAATACCTGGATTTAGATTGTTACTAGAGTTGAAATGTGACCATAACAAACTTTTCAAATATTATGGCGAAACTTTGGAAGTCTTCAAAGAACAATATTTTTTTCTTTTGAGAGATGTCTTTCAAAATTACTGCGTATAACCCCAATCACACAATCATAAATATCACATATGCAGCATATTCTTATAGCTTGACAGAAAAAGGATGAAAACCGAAGGAAAATGTTTTTTTTCTGCTTTATTGGGATTTAGTGTATTCTTAATTCAGCATCTCTTCCCCTTCTTCAAGGATAATAATATCATAAAGCAGAATCTTTTTTTTTCAAATATCTAGATGTTCAGTGCATTTAAAAATTCCTTCTTAGTAGGAGAAGGGGGATCAAAAATGTCTAGGCAGTAAGTTGACAGGCTCTTGACTTAAAAATACTAGAGGTTTTTCACAACCCTACATGAGAGATTTGGATAATTTTAGAGTTGTAGTTTTACCATATCCATTTTAATGTTAGATTGTATTGTACTTACAATGAAAGGAAATTGCAAATACAATATTAGTATAAACTATTCTGTGGGGAGGTATTGCTAAAAATCTATTGTTTATGCTATGTCCCCTCTTCTGTTCAGTAAGGAAAAACTGACGAATAAAATCCACTTAGTGTGCTAGTCTTGGATGTTAAAAATAACATTAGTTACCAAGGAATGATTAATCCCTAAACTATGCTTATTGCTTCCAGATTCACTGATAACAGATACTTGATTGTAAAAGTATAATGTATTCTGGTCTATACTGCCTTGTTTAATTCAGGATATTTTCTAAGAAAGAGAGTTTGATTGGTGCCATTTGTTCTGGTTCTGTTAACATAACACAGAGAAATAGATGTTTTTAAGTGTCATTATGACAATCAGACTTTTCCATTGAAGAAACTAGGCTTTGAATTGCATCACTTTGTCTGTAAATCTACTGATTTCTGAAGCTGTTTTAGGATCAGTGACTAATAGGGCAGAAAATGAAGATGCATAGCAAGAACAATATAAACTTCACGTGTTACTTATTTTTGAGAGAGATACACAGCACATCAATGATGCCAAAGAAGCTCAGCAGCTGTACATGTGCTAGTGTTAAATTTTGGGATATTCTCAGCAAAAAAGAACATAGTCACAAAAGTACAATCAGCAATCAAATATGCTCAGTATTTGGCCCATTTGGGGCACAAAAGTTAGTGAACAAGGGATTTTTTCCCCTCTTTTTTTCTTCCTAGAAACTAAATATGAATTGCAGAAAACTTCAAATAATAAATGGCTCAGGATAAAGAGGATATTTAGAGTGTGTTTACATCTACATTAATAATGTAGTTCAGATGAAGAAAAAGCTTTTGAACTAAATGTTTAGCTGCACTTTGGCTGAGACAGAATAATGATCTTAGAGCAGGTGAAGTGGATTCCTTTCAAACAAAAGTAAACTAAAATGTGCACTCCAAATGTACAACTGATGAGCTCCTAGACATTCAGGTTGCAAGGCCAAGAAGAGAGTTCAAACCCTGCCAAGACTTGTAACATGTACATTGTGAGTGTTAGTTAATCAGATTCAATCCTATTACACTGCATTGCTTGGTATTGATAATGTAGGGCATTGTCGATTTGTTGATATTGACACAGACTTTTAAAACCATATGAATGATAATGCAGTTCATTAATGTTACAGAAAAGCATACAGAAAAAGTGGGAGAAGACAACAGGTAGTTCTTGTTCAATAATGCAGCTCTTTCAGAAACACAGAACCAAATTTTCTGCGAACATCTAGGAGACGAGAAAATGAATGGCAGATGCTTTGGATTTGTCAAGAACAAATTACATCAGATCAACCTAACTTTCTACTATGACTGAACAGATATGTGAGTAGGGAGGAACATTAGATCTTTAAAGCTTTCATCTCATAACATGTTATAATAAGGAAGATGAAAGAAAGCAACATTAAATTATTATTTTGTGGCTTTATAACTGCTTGGAAAGCCAATTCCATGGGTAACATTGTCTATGAATCTTTGGTTACCTTAAGTGAAGTGGAAAACTCAGAGTGGAAAGATGGAGACAGATCCCATCTAGAAGAGTTAATGTGTATTGACTGGTCATTTGAAACTGATTCAAGCAAATGTTCTGAAACTGGTAATGCAACTACATATTCTCCCTCCTCGTTAATGAATCTAAAAAGCAGTCAGACTCTGATTTCTTGAAATACACTGTACCTCCTAAGGAAGAGGTTATGCCATCTTATTAAGGTTAGATCTACATTCAAAATAGTGTTTTAGATTTGCTGCCAATTGTTTGAGATGATGTTTTCCTTCTGCTCACTCTGAAAATTCAACTTTAAAATAAAGAAAGGGAACTAAGATTTTCCTTTAACAAAACAGTGCCAAGATAATAAAATTAATCAGGCCAGCTCCTGGGTTCATTTATACCTGTATGATATGATTGCCTTCAAATTATCTACTCTGACTTTTGTATCATCCTTTTAATTTTTTAAGATTTTGTAGGTGCATCTATTCAGAGATTTGCAAACAAGTCTCTTGAAATTACACAAGATGCAATGCAATCTAGAAAAAACTTGGTTCTGGCAATAAAACAACCAGTTAACATAGTGAGTTTATTCAAAAAACAGTGAAAGCTGAATAAATATTTGATTTTTCACTTAATCACTGTCCAGAATATATTTATTCTAGGACCCTGTCAGAACATTGTTCAAGTCCTGCTCTTTCAAAATCAAGAGCTGTGTATCTCACTGGAATGGATGTTACCCTCAACTTTAGGCACACCATATTTTTATCATCTTTTATCTGTCTTTTAAGTAGGTGACTCTGAATGCCTGAATAAAGCTGCTAGGCCACAAATGATAATACAAACTTTACCAAAAGCTGGTGTAATCAAATCAGACAGTTTTACAGTTACGCAATCATTGTTCTGAATACATTTTTGAAGACCAAGGTGCAAACCTGTGCATTTAAAATAATGCTGTAATGTAATGCTAAGTGCCAAAGCATACAGAAAACATAAGAATATGGTAAGTCCAAGTAATGAATATTTTCAGCCTATTGAATCATTATCTTAAGATAATTTTCAAGCTAGACATGCTATTACAGGTTTGGATGGAGAAATTATTGTTTGAGAAATGAATTTGAGAATCTGAATAAGTAAACAGCTCAAGTATACGTTGGAATTCGTAAAATGAGTAATCTCATTTGTACAGAAGGTAACAGGAACATCTATTTTTATGTACTTAAAAGGTTTTTTGGGTTGAAAATGAGGTAAAAGCAAATGAGAAACAAAGAATCACTCACAGTGAAAATGATGCTTCACACCTGCAGCTGTTGTGCACAAGAAAATAGTTTATTTTTATTTATACCATTGTTATTGAAGTGAATGGGAATTGAATATATCTGACTGTGAAAGCTGTGCTTAATATATATAACTTCACTTTGAAGTATAGTCACAAATGGGCTCTTAGGAGAATCTGTATAGGACACTTTGTTTCAGAGAAGCTTAAGAAGAACAGTGCATTAATGGGCATCTAGAGGTGCAAGGCAGAGACTGAAGATGAAATCCCAACATCTGCCTTGTGGTCAAAGTGGAAAGTAATTCAGTCAGATAAGGAGGAGAGACAACTTCACAATTTCACCTTAGAATACATAGATTGTGTTTTTCATTTCACTAATATCTTCTGTCATTTTGTTCAGTATAAACATTATAAATACTTTTATTTTTGTATTTCTTTGATCCAGCCTAATTGTGATTGTAAGGTACCTGGATAATAACAAAACATTTTTTACTGAAATGCACTGCAGACTTTAAAAGATACACCCAAGTTTCATAGCATATTTCACGTATAGGTAGACTGAGTATGTGTTTCATATGTCTGAGACAAAGGGAAATATTGCACTGCAGAGATCAAGAGACACAAAGAGTAACAATAGAAACCAGATTGTAAACAAGATTGCTGGCTGGAGTGTTGGATGTGTGTGTCCTTGAAGGTTGGTATGGAAAATATCTCAGCATATTTTCTGCATTCTGTGATTCCAAAGTATCTAGATTTGGAGGGTAAAATATTTCAAGCGTATCCTCACTAAAGATGAAAGGATGCATTTTTGAGGGATTACAATGTATTTTCTTAATTTTGCAGTGTTTTTGATTAATTCTACTTTCAACAATAAAAATGCAGTATACTTTGTAATTTTTAATAATTTTAACTTTTTATTTAGAACTAAAATTAATTAAAATGTTTATTAAAGAGAGAAAAATTAGATGAATGAAAAAAATTTAAGTTTAATATTTAAGTTTAATACTAAACATCCAGCTCTGATTTTGGTCATTTGAGTTTTTTCTATTTCAAGTTCAAGCACGGATTCAAATAGTTTTTGTCCTCAAGCAAAAGTAGCAATCCCCATAGCATCCTTACTTCATACTGTTCAAATCCAAAAGGCCAGAGTTCTGCAACCTAAAGACTAAGGTAGACCCTGGGGCTGTAGCAGAACCTTTAAATAGAGTTCAGGACATTAATCTCCACAGAAAATTAGTTAAGACTGGAGACCTGTATATACATAAATACAAAACTGTGACACTCAGTCCCTTAAAGCAATGTTGCCGGCTTTTGAATCACAATTTCAGGATGATCTTTCCGTGGATGGGTTATTTATATTCTCCTGATGTTCGCACAAATTGGGCTGAGGATTGATCCCTGGCTGTAAGAAAAATCTTGATACTCCAAGGATAGCAAGATACAATCATTGCCACTTCACTATTAAATTTGCATCTTCCGTAACAAGCAATGAGATGTGCAGCTGGTGATAACAGCAGTACAACACATTTTCAGTATGTTTTTTGTCTATTTTGCTACTTTTCAAGGTAAAAACCCACATATTCAAACTTGTACAAAAGCAGTTTTGTACCATTCTTAATTCACAATTTTTTGTTCTTCAGCTTTGACTGTGATTAAGCTTCCTATGCTCTTTAGGTAGTCACTTCATTTGATGGATATTTTGTTAAATCAGCACTCTTATACAAATGAAATTTACAAGAAGTTAACACTTCAAAAAAACTCAGGCAACCCTGTGAGGTACAAACATAGTGGCAAATAGACCTTCATTTTTTTACTTATGCTTGTATGTTCGCAAAACATATTTTGGAACAACTTTAGCTCCAATCTGCTAATTACTATTATTATCATTCAATAACGTTCAGCATAAAATAAAACTTTCTTCATTTGATGTACTTTTACTTGTACTTTTAGTTGTATGGCCTTTATTTCATTACTCTTTTTTTTTTTTTTAAAAAAATGGATTTTACTGTTCATACATACTGATATTATTTAATATTGTATCCTGGAAGTATTATTAATAGTAGAATTATTACAGAATAGGGTGCAATTTCTTGGTTTAAAATATAAATGAAATTTAAAATCTCTGGTCACCTTAAATTTTCTAAGTGTTTGAGCAACCTGTGATTTAGAAGACACACATTCACATGCAATAAAGTTTTGAAAATTATATGGTCATATAGTTGTATCTTTCCCTGCACTGGTTTGAAAGAGAAACTATGGAAATATTGAATGTGTCATATGACAAAACAGGACTTTGTAGGACAATTTACTTGAGACAAGTTATTTTCTCTCAGATCACAATGCCTCTGAAAGATACATGGAAAAACATGGGATCAATAAGAAAAAAGGAATCATGTTTGCTTGCTTTTCATTAGGTGATAAGACTCTCTAATGTGACATATTATCTTGTTGTAGATATTCCTCTCTGAATTTTTTGATTTTCAAACCTAGAATTTTTAGGCAAAATTACTTAATAGAAACATGTTTTAGACTGTGGCTCTGAAATGGGGTCTTTTTTATACCAAATTAGCACAAGTGCACTGTTTTATAGAAAATTATACGCCACATGACATAAGTAATTGTTGACCTGCTTCTCTCTCTTGATTTAAGAAATTAAAGAAGATCAGTTAATGGATGGTTTATAGCACTGTTTTCTTTGTTGACTTTAAGAGACACACAGAAGAGATTAAAAAATGTTTTCTAATTGTTGAGCAGAATACATAATGAGATTTCCCTTCCGTTAACAGAAAGATAAAGCAAGCTTCGATAATAAGAGAGCATTTCTTTGTACATTTTTTGTTCTTGTGTTTGTTTCCTTCTAGCTCAGGAGGATACATGCAGCTTTGGAAAACCATCATTTTTTATGGCACGAAGTGTGTGACTAAATATGACTCTGTCCTCGTTACTGGTGTGCTGAGTGAGCTATTACACACCTTAATTCAGAGTATGTGCTTGAGTATCTGCCCTGTGTAACGTAATGGACTCATAAATACATAAATAAAAGGAGAATCAGGTAATATGATCAAGAAAATCAAAACCATAAAATTAAGAGTGAACTTTGAGAATGGACTACTCGAAATGAGAAAAATCAGAACGTGATTTAAGCTAGTTTATAGGTGGAAAAAAATATCAGGTACATATTTACGACATTGTTCTATAAACTATCTAGAAGCTATGATGCACAAGTTTTCTGAAGAAGCTCATCCAAATTCTATGTAACAAAGTATTCTCTCAGATTTAGCATGGGAGCCACCTTGGCAGGAAAGCAAAGGGCTTCTCTACACAGTCCTCTGGTCACAGCCTATAGCATCCTCCAGTTGCTAAACAGGACTGGCTTCTGGGAGGTCAAGTTTATCCTGGCTTCCTGTTACAGGGATCCTTAATGGTCCAATATGCTACGCTTTAAATTTAAAGTCTCTACAGTTAGTATGCTACTTATTGCCAATGTCTATGTCTTTTTAATCTTCCTTCTGTTGGGTGAAATTAAAAGAGAAAGAATAGGCAGTTAAAGATGTTTTCAGCTTTTGGCAACACGCATTGATAGTGTTTAGGAGATGACATTACTATTACCTGCAGAGAAGTTTTTTTGTTGACTTTACAGTAATCTGGATCCGTGGAAAACGAACTACATGACTTCTAAGAAAAAAAAAAAAAAAGAAAAAATAACCCAAAGAAACAAACCAAAACCCATACAGTTCCAATACCCTTCCTTCACTTTACACTGCCAAGGAAGTCCCTACGTTCATGAACACAATTTATTTGTTTTTCAGTACAGATATTTAAAGAATCTTTTCCATGTCAAGCTCAGTTTCCCATAAAATACACATGTTCAAATTTTCTGGTTGACTTTGCTCTGTGATATGTGTCATGTTGTGCTGTGTCAGTCAAGGCAAGGTGATTGAAGCAAAGCGCTGTGACTCGTTAACTACAAGAGATTTCAGAAAAAACCATCAAAACCCAAATCTCTCCAGCTTCTTAAAAGTAATTGCTTTTTAATCTTGGAAGCGGTGATTTCCAACATGTTTTTATAAAGACAGATTGTTTTCTAATGGTCTTGGCACAGGATGTGGATGGTTTTGACTTGTTTTTGTTTTGAAATGTTTAGCACATCTCTAATTGCACGAAACCAGTATTTAAATACTTGGATCCACAACTTGATTTTATTTTGGCATGAAGTACAGTAGATGCTTTAGTAGCATGTGATAGCAGAAAAGAAATTTAAACATAAACATTTTATTGTTAAAGAGGAAGACCAGCTTCTCATCTTGAACTATGACTGCAAAAGTATTTTTTAACTAGAAACACTAGTTAAAGTGCACTTAGAAGAAATAGAAGAGAAAGAATAAGAAAGAATGAACCTTGGCCATAGCATCTAATTTACTTAGCACTAAACTGAGGAGCAAATTCCAGAGGAACAAATTTCTTTAAAATTATTCATTGTTCAGAAAGATGTCAATGTTATTAGCACCTAGATAGTTTTTAAGATGTTTTAATATAATGTACTTAATGAAGCAGTTTTACTTTTTGGTTAACACTCTAACCTAGGACTCAGGAAATCCTGCTTCATCAGGTTTCTTCTTTTATTACAGATAACAGTCATACTTTTTTCCAGGTGCAGCTGAGCCATTGAAGAGATTGCTCTTCTCAGCTACTTTTCAGCCCCTTCTGGCTGAAAGTTACCTTATCCTTTCTCAATTTTCCAGTGCAGACATTCCTTTTTCACTTTTGCTAAAATGATCCAATTCAACTTTTAGTAATGGCATGTTTGAGCTTGACTCTGATGGAGCTGTGTTATTATTGCCCATATTCATATAATATACTGTGACATCTGAGAAGGCAGCAATTCTGGTGTGGTAAGGTTAGTTGAAAGTGAGCTCTTGCCCACCTCAGCTGTGTTTGAGTTATCCTATTGACTTGCTTTGGTTTGTCAGTTTAATGTGCAAATTGTTGATGGAAGAATTTAGTCTACTCTGTGACTGTGAAGCACCTAGTAGTACTTTGCTGTTATTTGGAGATCTGCATTTTTGTGATATATATGTAATAAATTCGAGCAAATGAGCACAAAATGAACAAAACCCTGTTATGTGGTATCTTACCTCTTAACTTATTACTTGTTTTTCTAATATCGCAAGCAGTTAGATCACACCATTCCTGTTAGAAACTCGATTTCTTTTTCTTTTTTCCAACAGGCTTAACACTGGCCTTCCAAATCAGATCATTTCTGTCATTTTTTTTTGCTCCAAATAAAGCAGATTCAACAAAAGCACTTGCAAAAGTCAGTACTCTCAAACAATCTAGTACTGTGATTAGATGTACAGAACTTCAGTTCTGTGGTTTTTCATAGAAATTAGATTTTTAAAAAAGGACTGAATTAGCTAACTTTTTGTGTAGATACTGAAGACAAGTTCAAAATAATTTTACTTTTCTTAAGTAGCAAAAAAAGACAAGAATAATTTTTATTTTTCTATAACAGCAAAAGGAAAGCAACCCAAGAGAGCAGAAAGAAAGTAGGATCAGCCAAATATATTGTGAAATACTGGGTTTTGCAGATAAAAAAAGTACCTAAAAAGAACATGAGAAGGACTAATGTTGGATTGCCAATATATTCAAGGTAAAAGAAAGGTAATTTTAATTTTCTTGTATAACACAGATCTTCATTACATAGAAAGAGAGCAAAATTAAGCCTTTCTTGAACACTGAGATGGCATTTCACCAAATTAAATAAATTTAAAGTTTTACTCTGCTTTGTATTAAATGAATTGGGGGGTGAAGTTGACTGGAGATGCATGGTAGAATGCCTCTTTCGGTGCTTATTTTGACGCTTCTACCTTAATTCAATTTTTTATTATTTCTATTTTTTTTTCATCTGAAGCTTTTATTTTTACTTATTCTTGGCTGCTTTACAACCCAGAGAGTATTACAATATAACAGACTGTATAAGTGAGATCACTGCATAGTTGTATCTAAGGGAAATTTCTTTGCTATAGTTGATTTAAATCAGAAAAAATCCTATAGACTCAGTTTATCAAGGCTTTGAAGAAACTTTATTCTTCTGAGTAGTTCTGCTGGCCTCATGTGAAGCCTTTGTCTCAGTACCATGCTTTCCCACAGAGGAACCTTTTTCTGTATGAAATACTTTAAGTTATAGTGACGTGTAGAACTTTCAATCTTAGATGTGCTTCTGGAATCTTATGTACTGATTCTGCCCTCCCATTTAAACCAGGCAAGTCCATGGTATAAATATGGGGTCTCAGTCTTGTATCTTTATAGGTGGATTAAAGAAAGACTTATATGAAAAAGAAATCTTGCAAAGCTGAGTTACAGTTCAAAATTTTAGCACTGTTGGAAATACCTGAGGTTCCTTATTCAGAGCTTTGTAAATTCAACACTGCTTCAGTAAGGTTAGCTTTTTCAGTCATGATTTTTTTTTCTTGTCAGGGAACGATCATGGTTTGGACTGTACTCTTTCTATGTTACAGTCTATGTTATTGAGTTGTTCTCTAAATGCCATCTGCCCAAAGATGTTAAAAAGATTCTTAACACCCTCACTTAAGGAAGCCTTCACTGTGATGTCAAAATCAGAAGGATATTGATAGAACAGCAATATAAATATTGAAACAGTAATTTTTATGTGGAATGGTTATTCAATGAAAGACATTGAAGATCCAGAAAAACATTCTTGAAAGAACAAAATGCAGAATTTTGTATGACACAAAAAACCTCAGAAACTGTTCAAGACTTTAAAGTATGTTCTACTGCACAAATACTGTGATACTGTGAAAGGCATAAGAGAGAAAAATGAATATAAACTGGGGACAAGAAGAAAAGAACCAGAGTAGAGAACTTATTCTAACATCCCCTAAAGGATGCATTTCCTTTAATTGCTACCCAAACACCTGATGCATGCCAAAAGGAGAACAAATCTGCTACCATCCAGGATAAGATTTGCCTACATCCCGTGAAAAATATACATTAAGGAAGTTTGTACGAGAGGCACTTTGTCATATACTTTCATTTTCTGTTAGTTGTGTCTGCTGCCTAAGACCAAATCTTTGTTAGTGGCATTGCTTCCTCCACTGAAAGATTTTTCTAAGACTTCTGGAAAGCACAGGATTCTTCCTGCCTAAATGTAAGGATTAGTATGAGGATGGGTTATGTGGTAGTGCAGGAGTTAGGAGTATTCTTTGTTGTGGCCAGGAAAGTTTTCAAGTAACTGGCATAGTCCTTAATAAGTAGTTTTAATGGTTTATAATAAAATAACTTTTAGTAGTCTGGACTTTAGCTTCCAGCATTTTTTAATACTTTGTCTGGAACATTAAAGAGTCTGTAATATCAGATGTTTTTCTACTGCTGCAGGGATTTTAGGCCATGATCATGCAGTGTCTAATTTTGAAGGAGTTGAAACAACTCAGCCCTTGAAATCTAACTACATGAAGATAGTTTATAAATATTACATCATTTTTTTGTATGGATATTTCAGGTTTTTTCTTCCCTGTTTAAGATGTGGAACGTGTACATAGATATCATAAGCAAGTAGCTCATTACACTTTCTACTATGTAGTCAATCTCTGCTTGTAAATAAAGCTATAGAAAGCCCATTCAATGTTACTGTTTTCACACTGTGCAGTAGATGGGAGAGAAACTTAATCTCTGCTGTGAAGTTAGCAGCCAAACATCCTTAATAGACAGAGTTTTGTTTTTTCCCTGTAAGTATATTCTTAAAAATTGAATGTTTGACTATATGCAGTATTTCAAGTGATGTAGCTTATTTTGCATAATCATAGGATCATTTGGTTTGATAAAACCTTTGAGATCATTGAGTCTAACTGTATCTGTCAACTACTAAACCAT